>JAYMFX010174429.1:1886-24379 GCA_036784945.1 Monocelis spectator | reverse complement strand
TGTCTGATATAGGCAGTTGTTATTGAATCACTCATGGAGATCTGTGTCTGATATAGGCAGTTGTTATTGAATCACTCATGAAGATCTGTGTCTGATATAGGCAGTGGTTATTCCTAAACTACAGCAGTCTGTTGATGATTTCATCTTTGATTGCAGGCACCAGTACTGGTGGAATTCTGGCGCTGGGTATCCTCAAGAAGAAAAGTATGAAGGATTGTCGTGCCATGTACTTCTATTTGAAAGACATAGTATTTCAAGGTAAACGACCCTACAGTGCGGAACCGTTTGAAGAGTTGCTGAAGAATGAGTTGGGAGAGAAGACGTTGATGACCGATCATACGCATCCAAAGTAAATTCCTAACTATTCGACTATTAATTGATTGATTGCTATTTTCTGATAAATATGTGATTATTTTCAGAGTTATTGTCACCAGTCTTCTTGGTGACAGGTTCCCTCCAGTTATTCATCTATTTCGTAATTACAATCCCCCAACTGACACACTATTGAAGCAAGCCGACAACATTAAGAAGAAAACAGAATTAAAAGATGATTCTGAAATTTTGGGGGACTTGCCTGCCCCTAAAGACCAGGTAAAATCTGTATTCAAATAATATGTCATGAGAGAGAGAAACAGTTAGCCAGACACTTTAGTATTAATAACTTACCTAGACAATCCAAAAAGATCTAATAGCTCAGTGGGACCATGGCATATCTGCATCTCATTTGAGGAGTACCTGGTTCGAGCCTCGCCGTTTATAGTGAAGGACAGAGCAGATAGGGAGAGAGGTCATCAGTAAAGACCGCCTTTATAGTGAAGGACAGAACAGATAGGGAGAGGTCATCAGTAAAGGCAGGTTCTATGGTTAATTACTGGTAAAGATTATTCTTTTAGTTAATGTGGCAAGCTGCTCGAGCTACAGGAGCCGCTCCAACATATTTCCGAGCTCATGGTCGATTTTTGGATGGCGGTTTGATTTCTAACAATCCAACATTAGACCTCTTAACAGAAATATCCGAATATAAAACATCATTGCATGGAGTAAGGAAATTTGATTAACTATTTCCCAAGTTAATTATTCAGTTAACGTCTTTATAGTGACGTAATCTTTCGTCAAATTTTAGATGTCCGATAATCCAAATCTAAAGGAAGAAATCGATAAGAACATCGGTGTAGTGATATCCATAGGCACTGGTCAAGTTCCAATTGAAGAAATCTCTCAGGCAGATGTTTTCAGACCCAATAATCCCATCGACGTATTTAGAACAGCTGTTGGAATAACATCTTTGGGCAGAATTCTCTTAGAAATGGCGACAATGACAGAAGGTAAAAAAAACTTAATTTCTCTGCATTTCTTTATTATTTAAAACAAACAATTTTGAGGATTCACCGAATTACATAGAAATAGGTGATTATATACTAATTAGCAGTTTGTTTTTCTTTCCAACTCTCTTTATTGTGTATGTAGGTCGTGTGGTGGAGCGAGCGCGTGGCTGGTGCTCTTCTTTGAATGTGCCTTTCTTTCGATTCTCGCCACCCATTTCTGCTGATGTTCCTCTGGACATGTCGGACAATATCATTCTCCTACAGATGCTCTGGGAAGGAAAGGTCTATTTGAATGTGAATCGTGACCGGCTCATAAAGCTGGCCCACATTCTGTAGATATTCCATTATGGAGTATTGATCGCTTCTCTTATTATTCAGAATATGAATTGCAGTCACAAATATGTATCTGGTAAATTGTGGGGCCTGGCACTTCCAGCCAATTGTCATAATTTACTCAAGAGATTCAACTTTCTACAAGGCAATAGACATATATGCGTATTCTTCTCGATATAATAAATGGTACTGAAAATGCATGTTTCCCGGTTATAGCCCCCTTTCACTTTATTTTTTCATATGCGGATTATGTTTTCTGTGATTTACATAATGTTTGAAGTATTTTGTTTATTGTTATGGTACTTGGTCATGTTGTCATTTTTATGTAATTTTAGTATAAATGTATGTTATGCCATAATTATTAACATTACACTGTATACTGTTGAAATAAGGGATTCAGGGAGTGAAACTGATCCCTACACTATTATTATTATTATTAAAGAAAATGAGCTCTAATATTGTCATGAGAACTCTTCAGATTTACATAAAGAAGTACAATTATTCCATAAAAACAATTGGATATTAGACTTGGATAAGAGTACAAGCTATCAACTTCATCAAGGTAGAACAATAACACCTCACTCTGCTTCTTAATCCTTATTGATGGGGGACGTATCCGAGTACGTCCGTAACTCTTTTATGTAATTAGTTATCGCAGTTTATGTAGTTCTACCTGATAAAGCTGAGCTTTCTAATTTTAATCAAATCTAATATTCAATTGTATACAAAGAAGAATACTGTAGGTATTATCACTAGATTGAAGTTTACACAAAAAATTTAGATTTGAATAAAGTGTTTTTGATTGTTTTCACGTTTGCATTACTATATGATACAGTATGTAGATACTTTTGAACTGATTATATTTCATTGTGGCATATTGATAATGAAGACATTGCATAACAAGTATTCAGGTATTTTATTTATTTAGAAAAGTTTTTTTTTCGTTGACAACTTTTGTTATTGCAATTGTTTGTGTTTATTAATGTGGTCATCATTACCTAATTCAATCCACATTTAAAACAAAAATAGTCAAAATCACTGATTTGTTGGTAAGTGCTCACAATATTTAACTAAACTACCTATAAGAGCAAATATATATTTTTCAATTTTAACAGTCTCTCGTTTATATTATGTATGTAGTTGGTTTCAGCAAAACAAAGCTTCTAATTACATATTGCGAGTGAAATTTTATATTTTTCCATGCTTTACATTTACTTAATCATATTAATTTTATATGTTTTATCTAAATTATGTATGAATTACGAAATAAAATTTTAATTTTAATTTTTCTGTTTCGTGCTGATAAATTATTTGTCCTATCATAATAATCTTATGAGATCCTAAATGTAAATACGGAAAACTTGACATGTTATTTCAGATTTTTAAAAATTAATGTATATATGTGGCTTTATATAAGGTTTTCTGATGTTAAAGACATACATGGCTCAGTCGAAATTGCGTGAAAGTCAATTGTAGGAAAAAAATTCGTGTTAAAGCTTCTGTCCATCTGACTCGATTTTCACGGGTTTTATTGATTTAACAATAAAGTGCACCGGACTAAGTTATTTTCCTAATTTATAACGTCATTCAGGCGTTAAAAGACATAATATAGGTTCATAATGAGAAAACAAAGTAGTAGTATACAATCGCTAACAGAAAATTCATCAAAGATTTTAGAATTTTAAAAGAATAATTCGTTCAAACCCTTTAAGGGCCAATTCATAAATTTAAGAACGACACATTCGTACGTACAAATGTAACTTTCGTATGCTTAATATTTTAATTATTCTTACACATTGCACAGTTTTGTAAATATAAATTTGGAGGAATCATGAATTATGAGTATTCAAAATCCATAATTGAAGCAAATTCATATTATAAATTTAATTAATGTCTGTTTTAGTTTTAATTTCGTACGTACGACAGAGTCGTTCTTTAATTTATGAATTGGCTCTAAATTATATAAAAAATTTCAATATAATATTTATTTTTATACATCATTTGTAGAGTATAACAAATTGAAAACCGCTATTTCATTCAAGCGGGTTGTTTAAGATTTTTAAATATCTTGAGTTTAAAAGTTTGAAACATGTTTGTTAAAGTGTTATCTATTTAAATGTATGATCCATTTTTGTCTATTTTTTAAAACTTATTCGAATGTTTCATTGATATATATTATTTCTATTTTCTTTTTAACAACAATTTAGAATCATACAATATGAATATACACTTTAAAAATGGGTAGTTTATTATTTCTCTCTATATTTATTTTTTAATTTAATTTTCAAGCTATTTATTGATACTTAATTTGATTAGTTGAACTTACAACTTAGAGGCAAACATCAAGTTATATATTTATAATCCTATTTTATATTCTGTATTTATTTTTATTTAGCTTGTTTTGGTTAAATACAAATATATGTTGTGGCCCAATTGGGAACCATAAAAAGTTCCAAACTGGTAGGCCCATTTAGGAGACATTTTACAGTTCTGAATTGGCCAGATAGTTCCCAGCTATCTGACCAAAAAACAAATTACAAATTTTATTACAAAAAATATAAAGCCTATTTTGTTTGTAATGTAATGCAATATTAAAAATGCTGGCTAGTAGGTCAGTCAATTTACAAAAAAATTCTTAGTTTCACTTTACAATATAATTATAAAATTGATATTATAAAACTACTATTTAATTTATTTTATTTCCTTAATTATTATTATTTATTCAATTAAAAAGTCAGTTCAATCCTCATATTCAAAAATATAAAAATGCCTTTATCAATATAATAATAAAAAATAGTTTTCCTATCAACCAGATGAGCCCAATTTTCAATTTATGATAAATCAATTACTCTTTATAAAATATATTTTTAAAGTCTGATAAATCAATATATATTTCAGTTGTTTTTATCTATGGTTTAAGATAATCAGCCAATTCCTATTCAAAAAGTTGTATGAATTATCAACTAATTTGTAACTCTCAGATTTCCTTATTTTATAATCCATAGGTTAGCATTAAGTACTTTTTAAGAATATGAATTGATTGTTTATATATAAGCTTATTTACTTCTTGATACTACTTTTTCACTTACTTTATTTATTGTAATTAATGGATATGATAGTTTATTTACAAATTACCTAGTGAAAGAACACTAATTCAATTTTCATATCAAAATAGATTTAAAATTTACTTAATAATCATTTTTATAATTTTCATATAACATGCTTATTGTAATTCCAGATAAATACATAATTTAAAGTTCTCACACAAATATTCTATAATTTCAGGAAAAAATTTCAATCAGCAAATGAATGTAGTTGAAAATCTATCAAACTCTGAAATCCCCACAACATTTTTTATTCCTGACGACCAAGTTAGTTCCAATAAGAGTACTCCAAGCAAAGTACCTGGAGCTAACTCTGCACGATCCGATCTTAGTCTTGATAAAGAATCGGGCTCATCAAGTACTCAAAGTAAACCATCGAGGAATTCGCGACAAACTCGCAGTTTCTCAGTAAATGTGAATGTTGTTGATACTTCTAAGTCAGACTTTATCACCACTAATCGTTTATCACCTAGTCCAGCTTCTACTGAAAAAGATACACGCTTGTGGGAAATAAAGAAGCACGTTTCAGAATCACAGACCGGTTTATCTTCTCTTTTAAAAAATAAAAAGTCCAGTGCCAGCGAGAGATATCTAAAACGTTTCCCAGAAGTGGATCCATTTGATAGAAATGTAAGACCATTTTTTTAATACTAATTTAATTACTTCTTTTAAATTTTCTTGCCATTTTAATATCATTTCTTTTAAATCTTGATGTTTTAATTGCAAACAATTCAGTAACTAAGATTTTAGATATAACTAAGATATCACTACTAATATATTCAGCTAAGAATGATTGTACACATTATCGTTAACTATACATTTAATTGTTATATTTTTGTTGACCAATAACATCCTCCACATTCAGTACTTAATTGATTATTTATCCACGACTTGAATAAGTATGATATGCATTTTGTATTAATTCTTTTTGCTTGGTATTAACCGATATTTTGCTCTTGAAATATCTTCAGGGTTTAGTGACAAAACGAATTGGTGAATTGCAAACTATTGCTGCTACTTATGTGAGTAATGTCATCTTTCATTTCATCTTGCGCGAAGAATTGACATTTAAAGTTGATTTCATTTTTAAAAAGTGAATTTTAAAACTAGCGAAACATTTTCAATCAATCAATGTCTGTAAAAATATTTTTTTATAAATTTCTTTAAATAAGTAATGCGATTTCTTCTTTTTCTCCTAATGCATTGAAAAAGAAGAGATTTTAATTCTTCACTTATCATGCTTCGAGTTTACTCATATTCAACGTCTTGGTGATAACAAATGTTCATTTGTAAAAAGATTTACGTTGTGACTGAGTTTAATGACTTTATTTTTTTAAATTTTCTTGTAAAATATTAAGTCTTGTCGCCTGAGGTGAGTGAAGTTGTTTTGTTCCTAATAATTCACTAAGTAAAAAGGTTTCTAATTCAAAATGAGATCATTTTAGACTTTCTTGATATGAGTAAGTGTATATTTTGGTCTGTCTTCCCTGAATTATTGCTAATAATCTGCATGATAATCGATATATCTTTACCCATAAATATCGAATTTACTCCCGGTTATTAAGAAGCCCCAATTCTATGCAATTTTATTTGTTAATATGCTCTTAAAAAAATAGTATTGCAAGATAGGCCCGTATCGAGGAGCGTATTACATTTCCATTGATAATAATCATATGCAATCAATAATTACAATTTGATGAGGGATGATGAGACCTCATAACAAGCTTTCAGAATTCACTGGTTCATTTTATTCCTATTAAACGCTTCTGGCCAATCATTCTTTAGACAATTTCTATTTCCAGAGTCTTCAATCCTTTGTTAATAACAATCTTGATTTTTATCTTTCTGAAGATAATTCTTCGCTATAGATTAAACGCCTTGATCTCTTTTGTTCTATTTTCTAAACATATTTTCTGCGCATTCTCATTTTATTCAACTTTATCCAAACGTTTCAATGTTGATATTCTTTTTAAATTTCTCATCTTATCCTAAATTTGTAAATCTATATTCTAATTTATTGATTATTGATTTTTATTGACTTGATTTATTAAGATCTCAAAACAACTTGTAAATATCTTTCTTTGTATTCTTGATAAACGAATGAATTTTTAAGGAGTGCAAATTTTGAGCGTGTTTGACGCATAACAAATAAACGTGTGCTTTAGATGAAACTGATAGATTGAAATAAAAGCATGGATATACAATACTGAACTGTGAATTTGAATTTCTATGCTTATTTCTAGATTTAGGTTGAGGAGAATATCTGTTTTCAGGTGTTCCACTGAATTATAATAGAATAATCCTCTTGTCAATGAAATCTAGTAAAGAAAGTTGATCTATTGAAATATAGCAATTGCTTCATTGCATCTACCGAAAGATGGGTCCAAACAACAGTCGATTTTCTTCCAAGTTTCAACTTTTTAGTTGATCAAAATCGAATATTTCAGCCAGTTTGCTTTTAGCTTTAAAAGCGAAAAAACGCATTCTGTTATATAAGTTTGTAAAATCGATTAGTTGAATCGAAATTAAATTGACCCAAATAATCGATTCGTATGGATCCAATATCCAGTTACTACCCGAGACACACGAGATTACAGTCTGAATAATACATTAGCCATAGACATCTACTCTTTCAATAATAAGAATATCTCTATGAATCCTATAGAGATTACAGAGATAATTAAATAGCCCTCCAAAATAATGCGAGTTTAGTAGTGACGTCACTTGAAAACTAAAATTGACAATATTTTATTGAGAGATTCCTCAATTCTGAGAGTCAACATCATTGTGACGTCATAGTAAATTCGCGTATACGCTTGAATCGCGGTGACGTCATTACTCGAGACAATCATTTGTTGTTATAGTTACAAACTAAATATACATTAAATATACTTACTAATTGACTGAAAGAAAGACACCTTAATGATTTAAAGATAGTAGAGAATTCCTAATTGAGAGATTCTAATGTCTATAGTTACTCAATAATTGTGTTAATTATCATGTTGATCATGTCAAATTGTTATGAATTAATCAAGTCTCTTACTAATCTGAATACTATTCTATATTTATATTTTCTGCATTTGGTTTTTGTAATTCTTTTCAGCTTATATTCTTTCATGTATATATATATGTATATAATTATATCATATTATGTATTTGATAATTTGCTATTGATGGTTTAATTTATTGTTAGGTGTAGTTGTCTATTAGAAAGTTGATATAATTGGTCATAAATTCATAAATAGATTAATTTGGTCATCAAATATTCAATTCTCAGCATAATTATATCACACCTATTTTCTATTATGTAATAATGGAGTTAACACAAAATATGCACGCCACAATTATTCCAACCATAAGGGTCGTCCAAATTGTGTCTGCGATGGTCCACTTTGGTATAAATATTTCTAGTAGAAACAGCATTGATATACTTACAAAATAAAGCCCCTAAACGTAAACATCCTCAAATAGTAACCCGTTAATTAGATCACATAATTATCGTTTGTTTAAAACGATTTTATTTAGGTATTTATTTTTCAGTCCTGATGATCATATTTTACTTCTTATCTTTCCTCTCCTCTCCATCTTGATGTGTCGGACTTTCTTTCTTCTCTAATCAACCGATTTATAGTTAACTTATAAACTTTCAATCCAACTTCTTTTTGGTTATCTATAAAAGCTTTGATACTGAATGTGCAGTATACTCTGAAATGTTCAAACTTTTAATTGAGAAATTGTGCGAATATTTTAGGATAATACTTCGGTAGAAGGTAGGTTGGATAATCGGTTGCGTTCACTACCCGATCTCAACGACAGTTTAAATAATGATTTAATTGAGAGCGACGATCTTGAAGCGGCAAAGTCTAAAGCTCTGGAAGCCAGCTTAAAGCTTCAAGAGGCTGTCAAACAAGCGCCCCTTGCTACTAGAGTACGGCGGCGTTTCACATCCAGTCGACGGCGGCACTATCGACGATTGATTTTTAAAAATGGCGAGTGCAATATCTCACACGCGAACATTAAAAAGCGGAAGCGTCGATTTCTAGCGGACATTTTCACAACCTTGGTGGACATCAAGTGGCGCTATACATTGCTATTGTTTGTGTGTGCATTCATTTTGAGTTGGATCGGATTCGCCGTCATTTGGTGGATTATCTGCTACGCACATGAGGACTTCCGACCACACCCGGAAACCGAAAAGTGGTTGCCTTGTGTTGATAAGGTCACTGGATTCAGCACGGCTCTTCTATTCAGCATCGAAACGCAGCATACGATTGGCTATGGCTACAGGGTGGTCACTAATGAGTGTCCGGAGGCCATTATGCTCATCATGTTTCAGAGTTGTTTCGGGGTCATTATTCAGGTAAGACTCTTCTTGATTTAATGATTTGAATGTTTAACTTTGTGAAAATCTATGTAAATTCACAACTAGCGGCTTAGTTAATTATTCTGTGAATCAATTTCTATGCTTCAAATTGTTGCCAAACAAGATACTTACTGGATGTTTTAACGAGTAATTCGAAATATTCTAACTTGTTTTCTCTTCTGAAGTCTGCTTTCTTTAAAAAAAAAGTTTCATTATTATTCGACTTTTCTCATAAAGCAAACAAACTCGACCTGCATGCAATAAATAGACTGGCTGATAGAATTGCAGACTGAGAATTAAATTGAGAATTCATCATAAAATATGCCAATCCTTCATTAAGTTAAGTTAAGGTTCCCAGTTTATTTCATTTTTTCCTAAAAATTTTCGCTGAGTTGAACTTTACAGCTGAATTCATTGTTAAGCATTCACTTTTATGAAATCTGGTTGAGATGTTTCTAATCGACTTTCTACCCGCTTTCAATATCAACTACAATCACGACTTCCTGTCATAGCATTTTTCGACCATAAGTCTTTGAATTGAAGCGAACATATTGCGAATTTGTCTTTCTTAAATATCGATCGAGTGATTCTATCCATAATTTGATTAGCTCTCAGAATATATGAATTCTCTATCTTTAAATCAATAAGGCGCTCTCTTTCAGAGATTCTTAAATTCAGTCGTAAACAATTCTGAGCTCGATAACTTTCTATCTATTGAACTATCTATATAGGAATTGATGGTCTTGTTGTAAAACTGATTGTTTAGATTTAATGCACAGGTCTGTTAAAATATTACATAAAGCAATGCCTCTCTGACTAATAGATTTATGATGAAGATTGGCTAAATAAACGCATAACCATACCATACCATGCCATAACAGAATGCGCAGAATACCGACTGAGGATGTGGAAACATCCCCCGGAGACTATCACAATCAGCATTTGCTTGGAATGAAATGATCCACAATAATATTCTATATTGTGTCTATAGAATATATAGACACATTACAGGAAATGTCATTCATCTGAAAATATCTTCAACAACAGGGAATGTCGTAGAATTATTTAAAGTTTATTTAATAAAAGTTAACTCTCTCTATCTATGTATATAGTAAGAAGCTTGTTAGTTTGCCTTTTATAACACTTGCATATTCCATTCCTATCGAGACGTGTAGGATTACTCACTATTTCTCTGCGTAGTAGCACTCTCTGTAAGAGAACTCTGTGAAAATGGATTCACCTCACAATCGAATGATCGAATCTCTTCTACTCTCACTTTTATTTATATTATTAGTTCTTTTATTATTCAACTAATTGTTCTCTGTAAAACTTGTAAAATTATCTTGATGTACGAAGCAGACCTTACTTATATACTTACCTATAAGTTATATGGGAGTTATGTGAGTGATTGTTCTATCTCTGAGCATGAGAAACACCCTAAGTTTATATTGTAGTGTACTATTTACCCGTGCAGACAATTTCTAAACAGACTTGATTGAATCTTCTGAAATGCCATATATAGCTTCAGAAATTAAATCGATCCTCTGTTACTCTCTATATATCTACGTAAATATATTATAGTGCTTCAATCTCTGTTTCTTTATTCTTTAAACTATAGGCTATTGATCTTTAAGCTCGTTTGTTTGTAGAACCAATTTTAACGAAGCTTTGTATGAGTAGGTTATGGTTCTATGATGGACTTTCTCTTGCAAATTTAATGAAAATTCATTAGTAATAATAGGGTTTCTGCATAGAAATAGGAAATACATATGTAGGGATCGCGCTGTTCTACCCATAGAGTAATAATACCAAGAGAGTTCCCTCTCTAAAATACAGAAATGGATATAGCTGGTTTTGTCCCACCAACGAGCACAATTTCCTATCTCCGCCATTATAAAACCATCAATTGCAAATTGACGTCACTCCTGAACGCATAGTTTGATTTTAATAATAATTCTTTCACTGTAAGAAAATACCAAAGAGTACTTTCTAAAGATATCAGAAGTATTAAAATCAGACTAGGCGTTCACTAGTGACGTCAATTTGTAATTGATGATTTTATAATGACGGAGATAGTAAACTGTGCTCATTGGTGGGACAAAACTAGCGATATGCATTTCTGTATTTTAGAGAGTGAAAACTCTTTTGTTATTATTACTCTATGGTTCTACCCATAGAGCGAACTCTTATAACAATACGCTTGCAAATTCCGGTGCAAATTATATGGAAAAAGCACACCCTTACCAACCCTACAATTACCGGAGTTTCTAAGGGTGTTCTAAACGAAGTCTATGGGAGTTTTCAAGCGTATTTAGCTCTATGGGTGCTTGAATTTCTATAGATTGCAAGGGAGAGTATGGGTCACTCGTGGTTATAGCCAGGTTATAACCCAAACCCAATAATATGTACTGAGATGTTGGCTGTTTCTAATTTCTACATTTCTCTCCCCAAATCAGTATTATCTGTTATGCTCCCAGATGTATCTAGTAGGAAGGAGAATGTTGCACAAGTGCGACCAAACAAATGGATCTTAGATATCATTTTCTTTCTTTTGCGTGAACTGAAAGCGACCTAGTCTTGTTTATTGAGCCCGAGCTGAGTCTTATGAAAATAATAAAATTAATAATTGCAATCAAACTGCAACATGGTTGTTTTTTCTGTGTAGGAATTCCCAGCAGATACTCGAATATTTACTGCTTATATATTTCTATAGCGCTAAAATATTGTACACATTCAAATTGACTTAATGCCTTCAGCGCTGAGCGGTAAACATGAATAGTATACACAATATAATATATATTTATATCGATAAATAATGGATGTCTACAGCATGTAGTGACTACATGCTAATAGTGGAGAGATATGGTAATTTAAACTTTAAGTTTAAAACATTAAAGTCCGGAGTTAGTCAGAGAGCAAAGAAAAGGAAGGTATGGAGTTAGTCTGAGAGCAAAGGATTGAGGAGAGGAAGGGATGCAGTTAGTCAGGAAGCATTGATTGAAGAAAGGAAGGGATGGAGTTAGTCTGAGAGCATAGGTTGAGGAGAGGAAGAGATGCAGTTAGTCAGGGAGCTTTGATTGAAGAAAGGAAGGGATGGATGGATTTAGTCAGAGAGCATTGATTGAAGAAAGGAAGGGATAGAGTTTGTCAGAGAGCATTGGTTGAAGAAAGGAAGGGATGGAGTTAGTCAGAGAGCATTGATTGAGGAAAGGAAGGGATAGAGTTTGTCAGGGAGTATTGGTTGAGAAGAGGAAGGGATAGAGTTTGTCAGGGAGCATTGAATGAGGAAAGGAAGGGATAGAGTTTGTCAGAGAGCATTGGTTGCGAGTTTGGCTGCTGCATTTTGAGATAATGAGTGAGATCTTTGATGGGATCTGTTTGACTGAATTTAAAACTATATACGGGGTCGAACTTCCTTTCCATCTGAATAATTCATTTTTATTACTTCCCTCTGTATTATCTTCTCTCATTGACTCGAATTTCATTGTGAAACCTTTCTGAAATAATTCCTTTAATCCACAGTAATTGTAAACATATTCTCAAATCATAACCGATTTGTTTCAGCGAGGTGAAGATATTGTAATTATTGTATTCATTATAGAGGACATAATGTTTTGTGTATTGATTGTGGGTTTTTTCTGTGACGCTTATATTAAATAGGTACTGACTGTCTTCTGTTAAGAGTTTTCACTCCAAAATCTTTCATGCGGGTATACTAAAGAGTTTATGTGGAGAGTTTGAAATCTGATAAGAAAATTAATCTAATTAGTACGCCATTATTATTGCTCATGATGTTTTGATGTTTATTGATTACATTTATGTTTGAATTATTTAAAATTAATCACATCAGAGGTAGATAAGGCTTTATTTATTTATTATATTCACAATTATTTAAATTGTGATTATCTAACAGATTGAATAGTAAGGCCCTCTATCAGTGCTATATTTCAAATTCCTAATTAATTAATTAAGGGTGTGCTATATAATATAATGGCTAATCAATCAATCAATACAATTTGAGTTCACTTTCTGTTATGAATTATGGAGGATAAAATCTTAATTCCAACGGATATCTGGTTGTTCACATTTACATACAGTAAACATACTTAGAGTTAAGCATTTCAATGAGATATACAGCGTCTCCTAGTGCAAAATGAATTTCTTCACGTTATTGGAAACAGTTTGCACACGTTTGGAGTCTTTTGTCCTACAGACAGTGACCAACCAACTAATCCGATACCCAATGGAATTTCGATTTTCAGTAGAATTAACAATCATAGAAATTTTGATTATGAAATCCTGCTATATTTCTGGGATTCATTTTACCAAACTCCAATAGAAACACCAAAGTAAAAATTTCTATGATCTTTATGGGTCTACTGCATAGAGTAAGTCTACAGGTTGGAAACAGGTCATAGAAACAGTTCTTTAATCTGTAGATTATTAAAGTAACCCTCTAATTTTATGGAAATTTAGAACGCCCTTAGATGTAACCGGATTACGATAGGCTTTAAAATATTATTAATGTAAATAAATCATAAATCGTCTAATCTGCACCACTTTTCAGAACAGATTGTGTGTCATATTGTAGAATATCTGAGGTATGAAAGTGTGCTGAACAGATATATGTCTAATTTCCTGGAGACCAAGGTTTGGAAGGATTTTCAAAATCAACTCTTTTGATAGCTACCAACCACTTAGCTTTTAGTACAGTGTCTTGAGGTAATCTAAAAATTCACAAATGAATATTGGTAAAATGATTTAATGGCAGTGTAATTGTATCTAACAAAATGCTGATGTTTTAGGTTTTCTTTACAGATTAGCTAAAATTAAGGAGCAGATATGAAATCTACACTCAATTTTAGTCTAGAAAAATATAAAATTGGACATAAGGTACTTACAATTACATGATGAAAAATAATTTTGTAATAGGAAGATAATATTGATAAAATGATTTAATGGCAGTAATTGCATCTAACAAAATGCTGATTATGTTATTGATTAAATATTCAAAATTTGAATATTTAAACTTGAAAAACTTTGTCTCTGGAGGACAGCTTCCAACACGTTTAACGCAATTAACGGCTGAACAACTTTTTACCATTGTCAGCGGACTTTCGTTTTTCCCCTCTCGAAAATTAAATTGTCGAACGAACCGCTGTAATCAGAGGCCAATCTACTTAAACTATATATATCTATGCTTGCAGTATAATAACAACATGCATGAAACTGGCTGCCCCATAGATATAGAATAAAGATATTAATTAGTTGTAGCATAGATATATGAATGATAAAATAAGCTAGCTGCACTACACTGCGCTATCAGTCCAAGATACTAGGGCTTCAACTATCAAATTGGATTATCAAATCTTAAATATCGTTGTTTTCTAAACGTTTTGGTCGATTTTTATAATTTTTTAGAAAGCTTTCTTCATCTATTTTACACAGAATCATTAAAATCAGATATGGAGAAACATTTAGATGCAAAGACAGTTCGATTGTCCCTGTCTCATCATCTATTAAAAAAATTAGATTCAAAACTGGTGCAGTAATTAATATAAAAGCTTTTAACTGATAAATAAAAGCGCTAAATTAGTTTATGATTTTAAAATGATAATTTTTTTCTATAATATAATAGAAAATTTCATTCAATGAATTATTAGTCGATATTTGATACACTTGGAGCCATATTTTCATCACATCAACCTTGTATAGAATTAAAGTCTTGTCATGTAAGTGGAGCAGATACTAATCTAATTAATGAACTAATTATTGATAGAGCGCTCCACTGACAACATGTTGAAAACATCCCAGAATTTCTCTAATTCAATCCATCCCTTAGGGGAAATCTATAATTATTGTTCACCACATGATTATGTAATCATTTCAAGGGATTACATAGTCCTGTTTCATATCCTCGCACAAGTTTTCTCTCTTCATCCATCGATAATCATAATAATTGTTTTCGTCATCATCAAAGTATTTTATAAAATTTAGTTTGCCATGCATAGTTCTTTTGATTAAATAACTTGAGATTACTATCTATTGAATTATTATTAGAAAGTTTCTCATATCGCAGACATATCGATTTCATTTAAAGAAAGATCATTTGTGAGTTAGTTATTATTCTAAATAGAAAACTCAACGTTACTAATGGATCTAAATGGAAATATTAGAAATCGCATTTATTTATTTATTAATTCATTTATTTTCCCCTTTCGAGGACTGACTCTGAGTTTCATTTTCTATTTAGCCGTTGTTATATTGTTATAATACTATAATATTTTGAATTTCTGATTGATCTTAATTGCCTCTTCAAATGCTAAAAGCATTCCTAATTCAAGTGTAAATACATAGCTTTCAGAACAGGTGATTAATTAGATAAGTATCTACAGAAACTTTCTGAAAGATAACCTGTCATTTATTTATCCTGATTCCTATCCTTAAATTTGAGGTTAATAGGACGTATCGATTTCTATGTATTACTTAAAATACTTGGAATCATTTTTCACCTTATAATTTAACTGAATAAAGTATTAAAAAACTGTGAAGATTTCCTACTCGTATATTTACGTTTATTCTAGTTTACTATATAGTTTTCTCTAGTTTATTCTAGTTCACTCTAGTTTATTCTAGTTTACTATAGTTTATTTTAGTTCACTTTAATTCATTCTAGTTCACTCTAGTTTATTCTAGTTCACTATAGTTTATTCTAGTTCACTATAGTTTTCTCTAGTTCATTCTAGTTCATTCTCCTCTTTAGTTTATTCTAGTTTTCTCTAATCTTCTCTAGTTCACTCTATAGTTTTTCATCCTGATTGGGAAATTATTGAAAATCAGAACTGGTGTATTATCCTAATTCTGTGCTTATGCCCTCGAGAACTCATTTTAGTTCACCCACGCAGCACTCAAGTCACAAACAATATTTTCTGTGTTTCTGAGTCGGTGATAATGGCTATAATGATGCATGGAGAAGTTGTTATCAGTATTTATTTACTACACTGCAAGATTATTACATTGCAACATAATTGTTGAATATTTATGTTGTTGTCTATTCATTTCATGCTGTCAGATATCCGGGGAGATTTCTGATTGAGGCCATAGTGTGGAGATGAGATGAGTCACTCAGAAATGGCGTGTCTGTGTGTCACCCCATTTCCTAATTGCCCCATAATGCCTGCGATCGATATGCATATCTATACAGACGGCTATACAGAATACTTACTGCATAATATATATATATATAACTGTTTCGAAATGTTTCATCTCATTGTAATTAAATTCGGTCATTTAAATGTAGACTCTGATAAGAAAATGCTTGTTCTGATTTTAATAAGTTTATAGAGATAAACAGACTCATAAATAAAGATCGGACTGAGAAGATAAAATAGAGCTCATCTCAGGTAGTCCCGTTAGTTGTACGCTATAGAATATTAATGACGTCATTACTGGAGACTGGGAGCTATTCGTCACTGTAGTTAGAGAACCAATCAAAATTAGGGATCCTGACGTCACACTATTTCAGCGTATTACTTAATGTATTTGTTGTTGCTATGAGTCTCCATTTAGCTAACCTTAACTGCATAGCAACGTCTATAAAAGTCTTTGATTGAAATAACTGTGATCTCCTATCTGTCTTTGAAGATTGAGAAGATTGGCACACGGACTTTCTGTTTTCTTTTTGAATCACTACCTAAATTGTTTCTACAACAATTCGGGTAGTGATTAACAGAAGAAGAAGAAGCAGCAGATAGATAGATATAAGAAGAAGAACCTACTTCTTCTAAACATCACAAATTGAGGCCATTTGACTATCTGGTTAATAAGAAAGATGTGATCCTCATCTTTTCAACTTTGTGAAGCAATGAGTGTCAAGAAGTGTAACTCGAGACCTAATAATTAAACTCAATTGTCACTGAGTTAGTCATATTGTCCAACTCTTATGCATACACTATACAGTAAGTAACCTGCTGTTGTTGCCATGGAGATAATCCTTCACAATTTTAAAATTGCTTCGTTAATGTTGAATCGACGCTGCAAAAATTATTCATAGCCTGATGATTATAATGTTTTGAAAAATCACGATATGCAACAGCGGGTAGATTATGGAAATAGACTAACCAGAGATATAAAAATTTCTATAATAATTTTTCTCTTAACCTTTTACTGAGAGGGAGAGAGAGAACTAAACGTCAATTAAAAATGCACTCTATAATGTATAGTGGGATAATTTCTCGGTAAATCATCGAGAAGTATGGCAGAAGGTATAGCCACATTTTGTCTGCCCCTAATCCTCCAATCTCCCAGTATAGTACATCATATAAAACTACACAACACGAACTCTCAAATGTACGCATGCTGACATATTCGTCGCTACATAATTATCAATAGAAGAACTATAGATACTACAGATTATTATAGGGAAATATCTAGATCTGGTTATTTGAGAAATTGATAAAGTTTTAATTACATTGTATTATGTATTATAATTGTATCGATCCTTCATCCATGACTATGATATGTGTAATTGTGCTGTACCTCATTCGGACAGTGTTCTTGGCATTTGTCTGAGGCATGGACAACTTCACTCCCTCACCGGGGGCAATCACCACTCCTCTTGTGGAGGGAGAGAGAGAGAGAGACTCTCATTTTTATCCTTATAGCAAGAGGAAATTTTCTCTGATGGTAGGTAATGTTCACATATCTTCTCTATTGGAGGTAAAATTTAGTTTCACATTCAATAATCTTCCTATAAATTAATTGCTGAATATTCCAGGTTAACGATTCGCTTAACTTAATACATAAATATTTATATTATAAGAGTCCATTCGTTGCTATAATCACTGCCTAAATATATCTAGAAGTGGCGTGTTATTGCTATAAAGATAGGCAACTACTAATTCAGAGATTTTTCCATTCTGAGAGAGTTAATCAAATTAAGGATCTTGAAGTCACACTCTTTCAGTGTATTCTGAGAGAGCCAATCAAATTAAGGATCTTGTAGTCAGTGACTAAGTGGAATAACTAAGAATTCTATTATTTAGCTGTTTTTTAATGGAAGCCTACTGCTTTTCAAAGTACAAGTATGGTTATCGGTTTTACTAAATAATTAAATGGATCGCTTATATTTTTCCAATTATAAATATCATTATTTATCATTTGTCAAATAAGCTGATTGTATGGTATAAAGGAGACTATTAAAATGAGTTTTGTTGTCTTCAGAATATGAGTTATTATATTTATTTGAATTCTAGAAAACAAATAATATGAATATGAATGAAACACCCTATAGCGTTGGTCTTTTATCATCGACTATATCCTGTAATATAAATAAATAACACCTCCGATTGAAAGAAAGACTTATGCTATCTGCTATCTCTCATCTATACTACTACAGTGAAAAAAATCAATATAACTGCTTTCTATATTAATTATTTAATCCAATTACATTCTAAACTGCTCTATCAACAGTTTATTCGATACGAAGGAAGTAATAAACCTGTATTTATATATCGTCTGGTTAACTTGCTACGTCTTATGCAGTGGGTCTGCCTCTTTGGGAGAGGCAGAGGTTGACTGTTCGAGCCTCATCAAAGGCAAAAACAGTTTTCATTTTGTCTTGAAAGCTACTGAGTGCTCAGATAATAAAGTGTTAAATGCTCAGCAATAGGGACAACTGGATCACAAGCTCATGGCATACCTTCCCCGAATCTGACTTATAGAAATTTGTATTATCAGGTCACGCTCTATTTACTCAAATACATTGACTTATAAATGAAACCCTCTCTTTCTATGAATTAGTATCCTAACTACGGCACAGAAAAGTTAGTGACGTCACCATTATCGATTGATTATAAATCTTACTGCGGACAAAAAAGATCGATGCAGTTGATTTATAAAATGTAACTATATGATATATCTTGAGTAGTATATCTTCAAGTATAATTCGAAATGCTACAAATGAGATTATGGCAGTTAAACGTAAATATAATTGACGAGTAATTATTTAGTCACAAAATCTCTCTTTGCATCGGTAAGTGTCTATCTATCTAATTAAATCTTATATCTAATACTGTGTTGTATTGCAGGCTCTCATGACTGGACTCGTATTCGCGAAGCTCTCCCGACCCAAAAAGCGTGCCGAAACTCTGATGTTCAGTAAGAACGCTGTCATCTGTAAGCGAGACGGTATCATGACTCTGCTGTTTCGAGTGGGGGACATGCGCCGCTCTCAGATAATCGAGGCTCATGTGCGCGCCTGTATCATCCGCAAGAGGATCACCTCGGAGGGAGAGGTTAGCTGCTCTATTCTCCTCTCGTTAATCATTCCTATATCTGCGTATGAATGATTAATTAATGGACCTACCTATCTTAATGAGGATATTTCAAAATAATATGGAGGATTCATTTGCCATAAAGTGACACTGCGTTGAAAAATGTAGTCTTCCTATTTAATAATTTATGGTAGAGTCTCTGGATTTATGCAAAATTTAGTTATTAGAATATGATGGACGAGCTCACTCTTCTACCCAATAAACTTTCAATAACAGAGCTGTAAACACAGCTCTGAATCTGTGACACAGTTTAGATTATTATTATCCTATCCACCCTTTCATATAGTCTTCCTTTTCTAATTTTAAAGATTAGTACAGTCGTTTAAGCTAAACAAAATTACCCCTAACCTAAAATAAATAAGCTAAAGCCTATATTGTTTTTTATAGTTTGAAGACAAAGAAAGCATTGATACTTTCTCTGAAAACCATAGAAAAAACCATATCGCTTGAATTCTTAATTTATAACGATATTGTCAATCGTTGTATCATTGATAAAATCAGATATTTCCATAAACATTTACCCAGCGAGATTGATTTCTAATTGACTGTTAAAATGACCCTCCAATTATATGGAAATCTAGCCTTGGCTTAGATACTACAGTTCGGATCCAAGGTAAGGCTGAATTTCCATAGAATTAGAAGATCAGTTAACAGTCCTATTGACATTATAATCATATCTATGAATATTTGAAAATGAAATTTCTTTGACTAAAAATTTATATTACCGTAATATTCTATTCCAAGCAACATTCCAACGATTGACGCCAAGCGATAAACTTTTATCTAAATTTAGGCCCAAAATAGCCTATCACTTATGGTCACCATTTGACCATAAGTGACATTGAAAGTTAGAACATAGACTCATATTACTACCTACCTGTCAATTTTAAAATAAAGCTTATCTCATCTTGTCTTATCTTATATTCGACAATCCGCCATTTTGAATTTATGACCAAAAATCGATTTTCTTATGTCCGAGCGATGGGGATTTTGTTTTGATAGTTGTACATGGTATGTGGAAGCTGTGTACAAAATTTCAGCTTTAGCACTGTTCTCAACATAGAGTAATTAATTTGGGGGGTTCTCAATATCTATCGATTCGTTATTCCCATAGAGATGGGATTGAACCGGCTGTTTTCTTCAGTGGGATAATATCTAAATTCTACACTATAGGCAGCAGTTAATCTCCCCAAATTATCGAATTCTATGTGATTATTATTTATTCAAACAGTTTAATATAATGTAGTTAAAAAGCAGATATATCAATAAGAAAACTTTCTTTGATTGCGTGACATGTTGATGATGAAAAATAAATTAAATATAATGAATAGAAAGTAAATGAGTCTGTGAGACCTCTGATGCTGAGATTCAATCTGTTCTTCTTCAGCTACTATTGGTTTGTGGTGACTCAATTCATTTTCTTCTCTGTAATGACTCGATATTAAAAACTCTCCCTACATCTTAGCCCCGCCATAATTCATCACATTGATTGTTCTTCTCTCTCAGTTATCTAATGCATCTACTTTAATATTATACAATAATGATATTTAACTCAATTTTCTGTGGTTATGCAGTGTGGGCCACAAAATAAAGCCCCTAAACAATTAAAATATTCGTATCTTAGCTGATCTCTCTCTCTCTCTCTCTCTCTCTCTCTCTAATGAGCATTAGAAAAGGAGTGATACCACCGTGAGACAATTTATTTCCTTTCTTTCAAGTTTCAGCTAAGGTACCGGATTTGAATAAGAGACTGGACCGCCTGTATTATTCTCTCATGGCTAACAACAATAGCTATGGAGATTTGACAGGGGCAATAAAGTAGTGTTGGAGAGAAGATTCTCAGCACTCACAACTTGCTGCCAGAGAACCTTCAGGCTATCGAATCTGCCAGCAAGAGATATCGAGACGATTGAGAAAGAGGGGAAAAAAGAAGAAAAGTCTGTCTAGAGAGAGACTTCATATTTGATGCTCTTTGGGGCCACACTGTACTGAAAATTTTGTTGGGCAAATTTATAGAAATTGAAGTTTTGGGGTTTGGAAATTTAATTTCTATGCTGACCATTTCTTTAGAAATTGAATAATTATTTAACTATGAAGCCTTCTCTATAATACTTGTAGACGAAATTTCCATTGTTGAGAATATGAATTGAAATGTTGACAGTTAATTTACTGCAGTGTGCTGCCTGAATGAGGTTATTCTTTACCTGAACTCGTTAACTATCCTGTAATTATAATCCACCATTAGACCGTGTCCACAGAGAGTCGAGGTCATTATCATCAGGCAGACAGATGAAATACAACACCGTCATATTACTCATCTATGTCAACCAAATCACAAACAAAAGAATTTGCTGCAAGTATCAATACATTCAAATGATTAATACTTAAGCAGCATGTCTTTCTATACTAAAACTAATCATAATTGTTGTAAATAAACCTTTAGATTTGTAAAGAGGCGTTTATTAAAACTGAGCATTCTCAATCATTAAATTTCTAATGGTAATACGACATTAAGGAGCTTTGTCAGATAGAGGATTTTATCAGAGAGGGGAGAGCTTTTAAGAGAGAGGAGCTTATCAGAGTGAGTAGCTTATCAGAGAGAGGAACTTATCAGAGAGAGGAACATATCAGAGAGAGGAGCTTATCAGAGAGAGAGGAACATATCAGAGAGAGGAGCTTATCAGAGGGAGGAACTTATCAGAGAGAGGAACTTATCAGAGAGAGGAACATATCAGAGAGAGGAACACATCAGAGGGAGGAACATATCAGAGAGAGGAGCTTATCAGAGGGAGGAACATATCAGAGAGAGGAGCTTATCAGAGAGAGGAACATATCAGAGAGAGGAGCTTATCAGAGAGAGGAGCTTATCAGAGTGAGGAGCTTATCAGAGAGAGGAACATATCAGAGAGAGGAGCTTATCAGAGGGAGGAGCTTATCAGAGAGAGGAACATATCAGAGAGAGGAGCTTATCAGAGAGAGGAACATATCAGAGGGAGGAGCTTATCAGAGAGAGGAACATATCAGAGAGAGAAAC
>JAYMFX010174318.1:0-11483 GCA_036784945.1 Monocelis spectator | reverse complement strand
TATGAGAATTGAATGAATTTGTGTTGTGATTGAATGAGGAGAGGAGAGAAACATCGATATACAAATAAATGCATAGACCTGTGTCCATCAGTATAATAAATTATTGTGTAATAATCAAAATAAAGTGGCGTACTTTACCGCATTGACACGAACGCCTTTAGAAGCCAAATCTAAAATTTAATAATAATTAAATCATCTAGAACAGTATATTCCTCTATAGATAATTTATTAAGGATTAAGGTCATAAAAATTGTAGTTTTAAGAGAAAAAAGAATTAAGAAATATGAAAATTAAATTCTGAATTGTTTTCAATGTATTTTTCAGTTTTTCCACCTCATACAAATGAACAGCAGGGCTAAAGATTATTGACTTACCCAGAGCAGTACAATGAGTAAATTGATCAACTGTTGATTTTGACATGCAGTAGCTCATGACTCCATTAAACTGAAATAGTAAAAACCATCAAAATACAATTATTTTATTTAAGAATACCCATAAATATATTTACTCATAGATATATTTACCCAATAAATGTATTTACCCATAGATCTATTTACCCAATAAATGTATTTACTCATAGATCTATTTACCAATAAATGTATTTACCCATAGATATATTTACCAATAAATGTATTTACCCATAGATATATTTACCAATAAATGTATTTACCCAATAAATGTATTTACCCATAGATATATTTACCAATAAATGTATTTACCCAATAAATGCATTTACCCATAGATATATTTACCAATAAATGTATTTACCCATAGATATATTTACCAATAAATGTATTTACCCATAGATATATTTACCCTATAAATGTATTTACCAATGTTTTCCATCCCACCTAAACTTACCGATCGAATCCCATTCACGCTGGATACATTCACAATGGATCCTTTATTGGCCACCAGCTGTGGCGAGAGTAGTTTTGTCAGATAGATCATAGATCTCACATTCACCTGCATCAGTTCATCGTACTTCATCATATCCACCGTCTCAATCGTATCCATTATCAAAATACCAGCGTTGTTTACCTGAAAATATGAATAAATATACAAATAATTAAAAATACTACTTGAAATATGAAATGAGTAGTCTGTTTTACCATTACATCGAATTATTAATTTGAAAATGATATGAAACTCTTCTTTATAGAAACTAAATTTGACTTACAAGAATGTGTATGGTTTTGAAATGATCGAGTATTTTCTCTACTGCAGATTCTATTTCTGAATCGACTGCCATATCAGCCTTGATGCATAACACGTCGGCTTCTGTGATCACACCATAACTCAAACATTTGTTTTTAGTCACCTCCAGATTCGCTTCATTGCGTCCCAATAGAGCCAATTTGGAGCCCAGCTTGGCAAACTGTTCCGCTGTACCTTCACCGATACCAGAACTGGCGCCTGCAATGATATACGTGAGTGATGAGTCGATGCTATTGAATTAATTAATAGATTTCAGACCTGATGATACTTGAATAGGTAATCATAGAAATACCTGTAATGACGGAGATTTTATTTTTTAGGGTCAGCGACTCCATTTCTCAGTTACTAAACGATCTAAAATGATAATATTTTAAATAATTTACTATAGTTCTGATTAATCAGATTTAATTACGATTCATTAATTATAATTTAGTTAATTAATTATACATTAGTATTGATTAATTATAAATAATTATAATTTAGTCTTAATCATAATTATAATTTAGTTAATTAATTATAAATTAATCATAATTATAATTTAGTTAATTAATTATAAATTAATCATAATTATAATTTAGTTATTTAATTAGAAATTAATCATAATTATAAATTAGTCAAATTAAATTGATTCTAAGATCAGAACATTTAAACAAAAACGTTTAACAAAAGGCGACTTTTTAAGAAAAAATTAGAATTAACTATTTATAATCTATTTGTATAAACAAGGTAATACAAATCAAAAAGATTTATAAAAATAAGATATTCTAAACAATTCTAATAACAAAATCATATAAAAATAGCAGAAATGGCATGTTCTCTTAATAGCCATAGCAATTGCCAATTCTTCAATTCAGATAGAGTGGAGTGTGAACGTGTAAGCCTCCGTCTACAGGAATGGTAACCCCAGTCATGAAGGAGGCCGCCTCAGATGCCAAGAAAGCAATAACTCGAGTCACCTCTTCAACTGAACCAGTTCGTCCTAGAGGATGTGAGAATTTGCAAGCTTCAAGAAAAGCAGAAACCTGATCACTAGAATAGCCAGAGCGCATCTGGAGTCCAGTGTCAACGACCCCAGGGCTGAAAAGACGAAAAGAATTACGAATCAATTAATACAAACAAAAAATGGTTAATTTCGTTCCTATCAGACGAACATTTGAGAAGATATTCATAATCAACAATAGATGGATCAAAACGTACTTCACAGAGTTCACACGGACACCCTTAGCAGCTAAATCTAAAAATTAAATAGTGAAAATGAACATTAACTAACTAAGATAAAGTGCTATAAAGATATCACCAATACAGCCGAGAGAGACTAACTCCTGCTCAATTCAGTGGCCATATAAGATAAAGTGCTATAAGGATATCACCAAAAGATAAAGATGAAAACAAGTCATTTACTTACCCAAAGCAGTACAATGCGTAAATTGATCGAGGGTAGATTTCGACATAGAATACGTTAATAAACTTTTCATCTGAATTTTGAATATGCATAAAGATATCATAAAATACTGAAATAAAGCCAAATAAAGACATAAGCAGAAGAAATGTAAAATACAGAAAAATTAGGCAACTCACAGATAGCAATCCAGCTGCACTGGATACGTTTACAATGCTGCCCTTGGTGTTCATGAGGTGTGGGGTGAGTAATTTGGTGAGATAGATCACCGATCTCACATTTAATTGCATCAATCTATCGTATTTGTCCATGTCCACAGCTTCGATTGTATCATTTTGGAATATGCCAGCGTTATTCACCTGCGAATCACAGGGAGAAAAGCACCAATTGATTAACTAAGAAAAGTTACTTCTGACTGGACAGTAAACTTCTAGACTCTTTGAATCATACTATTACAGTTTACTGCCTTTCATAACATTTCAATGTGATGTAAACTGCATAGCAACGACATGTATTTTAATGTGATGTAAACTGCATAGCAACAATATGTATTTCAATGTGATGTAAACTGCATAGTAACGACATGCATTTTAAAGTGATGTAAACTGCATAGCAACAACGTGTATTTCAATGTGATGTAAACTGCATAGCAACAACGTGTATTTCAATGTGATGTAAACTGCATAGCAACAATATGTATTTCAATGTGATGTAAACTACATAGCAACGACATGTATTTTAATGTGATGTAAACTGCATAGCAACGACATGTATTTTAATGTGATGTTGTGAATACCTTATAATTACTACATTAGCTTCATTTGACTTACAAGAATATGAACAGTCTTGAAATGATGGAGTATTTTCTCTACTGCAGCATCGATATCTGAATGAATTGTCAGGTCAGTTTTGATACACAGAACATCTTCATCCTTCAATAAACCATAACTCAAACATTTAACTTTTGTGGCTTCAAGATTCGCTTCATTACGTGCCAATAGAGCCAATTTGGAGCCCAGCTTGGCAAACTGTTCTGCTGTACCTTCACCGATACCAGAACTGGCGCCTAAAATAAAATGATGTAACCATAATATCTTCTTTGAATGCCATATGAAAGTGTCACCTCTATATACCACTACTTCTCAGAACTAAAAATTCGCTGACAGTATACACTCCGCAAGAATTGACTTTAGAGAGAGAGACTGAGAGCTTTATTGGTTAAAAGACAGATAATTTCTAATCTAACATTTCCCAAGTCTTAGAGCCATCAAATTATGATTCTTGACGTAACTCTCTAAACGATATTGTTACATAGGTCAAATAGAAAGTAGATGATCTTCAAGAATCAAAGAACACCTGTCCAAATGACCAAATACTGATATTTAAGTCCATGCCGAGTACATAGTTACGCTTTGTCTGAAATGATTTTTTTAATTGCTGAATTTAAGTACTATTTTCATCTTCACTAAATCAACCATCAAATTAATAAATTTCTCCTAATTCGACATCTGATTAGAGCATACCTACCTGTAATGACTGAAACTTTACCCTTCAAGCTTATAGATTCCATTCCCTAGAGTATCTAAAATGATTAAAATAACATGGAAACCATTAGAATTTATAAGAGAAATTTGAAGGTGAAATTCAACATAAAAAATTCAGCCAAGGTACTTTATTTGAAATGAAAAGCTATTCGTGAGGGAAACAGTTAGTCAGTTAGCTCACGGTTTAATTTAAATGTAAATTGATAGATCAACTTGAATAATCGTCTAAATGGAGGATTAGCCCTTCAATTTTGATTCAACACTACACTAGTATAGGTTTTCCATATAAATTTATCTACCAGAGAATAGATATTCATTTATCTTATTCTTTCAAACACAAAAGTATACATAAATAACAGAAATTATGCATAAATAATGAAAATCTCGCATGAAAAAAGAAATTAACATTTATTTCAATTTTAAAAACATTAAATTATTTAAAATAAATATATACATTTCACTACTCAAAGTAGTAATGAAATTTTAATTGTAAAATAGTTAATGGATTGAAATGAGAAAATACATAGATGTTTTTTGCACACTTAAAACGCCCATTCACAGAACTCGGAATCGGGAGATGGTTCTGATATCTATGCGCCCATTATATCAATCAATCGCAAAACACACCGTAAGAAAATTCGTCTGTTTCCAAATTAATGTAGAAAATAAAAGCACATAGAAGTCAGCATTATGAAAAATTAGAAACTGTGACCAAATAGATAATTAGACCTTTTATAGTTACATTGGATCGATTTACTCCTCACTAAATTGAGATATTGTATAAACCTAAAGTCTGGACAATAAAGAATATAGAACCAGAACTACAGAAACTGATTTACAAGTGGATATAATACGGATGCCTTATCTACTATTGTTTAGCATGGTGGCAACTAAATCTTGCTTACAATGTCTCTGTAACAGAATATTAATCGTTTAAAATGTAAAAAAATCTTATGGCTCACGTTATATAGATACTGTGAATCACAGTTGTAATATAAAGTTATTTCATCGGTGCAACTCACTTTATAAAGTCTCCATTTGTATCAACCAACAGCAACTTTTCTATAATATTACTTAATGATAACTTTATCAATCTCTGATTGAATCATATGAAATTTGTTTATATACTAGGTATACGATCGCTAGACACACAAGTTAAAAATCAAAACTAATCGCTCTTCACAGATCAATAACTACACGTATATTATCTCCATTACATTGGTGAGCTTGAAATATTAATTTAAAGTTGTTAATTTATCAAGAGAACAGAGCAAAGTTCACACGAGCAACACAATGAAATACATTATGTGGAGTTCTAATAACACGAACACTTTTTATAAAATTTTATTTTTAGCAACGAGTAACAACAGTGTAAGAAATGATCTAAATGTTGAATTATACCCAATGTATTAGCAGTGAATAAATTTGAAATATTATCGAAAATAATCAAGTAAATCGATATTTTTGATGTCACGAAGGTGAACTAATAAAATGTCCTCCCCTAACCCTTAGTCTATCTTTTGCATTATTTAATGTCTTTCAATGTCTTTATCGGTAAAAGACTTATGATATGGATGAATAAATTTTAATTCCAATAAATAATCAGAGGAAAACAACAGTGTATTCCATCCACTATCTCTCATTCATAATGGTTGACCATTTTACAGTCTCTCCCATTAACTATCGATAAATATTCAGATCTATGATTCTCTGAATTTATTTATTAGCCTCTCCCACTAAATATTTAATAGCCGACCTCTATCAGACAAATATTTAAAATTTCTGATTAAATTTAACTGAGTTCTACTGTCATTAATTACATAATGGCTCTAAATTTTACTCTTTTTTATTTCTTTTAATTGCAGAGTGTTTTGAACAATTCCTCTGAAACACAAATTATTTATAACTACATAAATAATGATAAAACAAGAAAGAAAACCAAAAATAATTTATCAGCCAGTGGATTATTCAGGAATGATGTATAGTTAGTACATAGGTAGATGTTTATAGGACGTGATTGATTAGCAGCGTGGTTACATGGGACATGCCGCGTGGTAGCCTCCATCCACAGGAATCGTGGCACCGGTGATAAAAGAGGCAGCCTCAGACACAAGAAAAGCGATCACACCAGCTACATCCTCTGCTTTCCCAGCCCGACCTAGAGGATGAGTAGATTTGCAGTGTTCTTTTAAAGCAACCACTTGTTCGTTAGATAAGCCCATCTTGTCGAAAATTGGAGTATCAATAAAACCCGGACTAAAATACATCCATATGCTACACATCATAATAAGAATATTTAAGTATTCAAAAATATGAAAATGGAAATTGTGAGAACAAATAAGTTTTTAAACAAGATCTAAAAAGAGTAAATTTGTTAGTGAAACACAGTAAAAATGGGAGGCAGTTTCACAGATCCGGGGCGGTCATCGAGAACACCTGCACGCCTAGTTCTGGCTGTGAGACGGACAGATATTTTTCTTCAAGCTCACGTAAATATTGGTCTTAGTAAAGAATAAATATCTTACTTAACAGCATTTACTCGAACACCACGTGAAGCCAAGTCTAAAACACGAAATAAAGTTAATTGCTCTTAGTATATGCACAATACGTAAAGGATATGTATGCTAAGGGCATTTCTATGGAATGCTATCGCATATACAGTATAATCCCGTTATAATAACGTATGTACGTTTTATCCAGTGTTTATTTCAAAATTTCTAATGATGTAAGACTATACTAAGATAGAATGACATTATACTATTCAAAGAGAAAGAATACGTTCATACCTAAAGCAGTACAACGGGTGAATTGATCTACTGCAGACTTTGATTGCGAATAAGTCATAGCTCCGTTAACCTGTGCGAATATATAATAAAAACAATTACTAATTATTTCAGAGACATAAAATGTAGAATAAGCTACAAACTGCAAGAAAACCACATTATGCTTTGCATGGAATAGATATCGCTACCAGTAAATAGTTTCTGTTATGTTCATTGAATCAATAATTGAATTGTCAAATATTTAGGCCTAGTATAAGTATAAATTCAATAATGAATGTGATCTTACTGATCGAATACCGGCCACACTGGAGACATTGACAATCGATCCTTTATTGTTCACCAGTTGTGGAGTGAGCAATTTGCTAAGATAAATCATAGACCTAACATTTAGGCGCATTATTTTGTCATACTTGATCATATCCACTGTCTCGATGCTATCTCTCAAAAATATTCCCGCACAATTTACCTAAAAATATTACCTTCTAATAACAAAACAAGACAATGCTTCACAAATAAACTTTCTTAATGTATTCTAGTAGCTGTTAATGAATAAAAGCTTGTTGGATCTATTTTCGTAGTGTTCATTCACAAAAAAATGTATCCCCTTCGAATAACAAAACTTACAAGAACATGAATCGTCTTGAAGTGATTCAAGATTTCTTTAGCAGCCATTTCAATATGGGAATCAACAGTTAGATCAGCATGGATACATAACACATCTTCATCTTTCAACAAGCTGGAATTGAGACATTTGGCTTTAGTAACTGGTAGATTCGCTTCATCTTTGTCTATAAGAGCTAATCTCGAACCGAGTTTAGCAAAATGTTCGGCTGTACCTTGACCAATGCCAGAACTAGCTCCTAAAAATTATCATAAGATGACTCATGAATGGAAATATTTTAAATAGAATAGAATTAATAGATACAGGTAAAATAGACTCATAAACTGTATTTGACTATAAGGTTAGTTTAATAAAGTTGGGTTACTCCATAGCAAAATCATAATTTTACTGTTAAAAAATGATTTTATAATTTTGAATTATGTTCTTATCATAGAGATAGAATCCATATATTATGTGAATATATATAGTAGAGTGACGGTCTGATTTTGCAGACAAATCAACGAATAGTCAACTGCGATTTGCTAAGATGTAATGGCTTACTTCTAATCACAATGAAACTGCCAATTAAGCTTGTCTGTCATGTTTCTAACTGTCCCCTTTATGAGAATCAGATCACCACTCTGCTATATTAGTTACATCTCAATAGTTCTTATTTATCACCATAATTTAGGCAAGCTTTGTCACTAAGAATTAGTTATCAAGCATTTTGCTAAACCAGAAGATTTGCATAGGTCTAAATTCTTTCATGCATATCAGTATCACCATAAATGATAAATATACCAGTATGCATAAAATCAAAGTTATCCACCTGTAATAACTGATATTTTTTCTTTCATGTTCAGACACTCCATTCTAAAGTTATTCAAATCAGTGAGAATATTTCATAAATGTCAATATAGTAAGTGATGTTATATTTGCTGTAAATGCTATTATTCAAAATACGAAATTTCGTTGATTTCAGAGCTTTGAGAACCTAAGCTTTTACATTTGCATATGTATTATATTTAAAGTTTATTAAATATGTTGACTCCATCACATCACTGTATTAATTGTATAACCATCATTTAAGTGTTGTCTTTTTTTCTAAAACGTATACCTATTTTTTCGCGCTTTTTATGTACATTTTCTTAAACTATTTCCCACAGCTCTTGTTCGACAGACATTAATTGACACATCCTTATCAGCTTTTAAATTTGAAGAGATAGTATTTGAAAATGTTGGAATTGTCACAGTATTTTACTTTCCTATCCTTCCTATTATTCAGTTCTTATTAACTTTCCCAGAATTTGTTTCCTTCTTGGCTCAGGATAACTATACCTTCAAAATGTTTCTGTACTGCGATTATATTGAAGAAGTAAATCCCTATTGCAAAGCAAAGATTGCACAAATTAACTGTTCTTTTATTTCCAACCAGCATGTCTACCAGCACATTTTCGATCTAAAAATCAATTTATTTTCCCACTGGCTGTAGTTCCAGCTAAAGTTTTCAAGTTATATCCAGAATTGTCCTATCAAAAAGTTCTATGTGATTCTAGTCAAAACGTCAAGTCTTATGAAAACTGGTCTCTCTTTCAATTCTTTATCTGGAAAACGAATAATTTGGAGATCGTTAATATTTATGGGAGATACTCTTGCTTCAAATCATATTTCTGGTTTCAAAGGAAGCTTTGCTTCTAATGTGGTACGCTGTTGTCGCACATGCATGACTAAAACCTCGGATATGCCATACATTTTCAATAAAGCTGAATGTGATCAACGCACACCCCAAAAGCAAATTTAGAAAAAGTATCTGCAAAAAAGGCGAAAACCTACTGGTCAAAGCACTATGGCGTTAATTTCAGGAGACCATTGATTGACATCGCCGATTTCAATATTATTTCGAATGTCATACACAATCCTATGCATATTCTTCTTGAAGGACTTATTTCACTTGAATTAAAGTTGAATTGGTATGAAGTTAGGTGACAAGGTCTATGTAAAATCGATGGATGCATGGTGCACTGACCCTTAGGTCAGATCACAAAACTGCCATATGACACAGTCACAATTGAAGTAGACGGTAGATCACAACACATTACGTGAGTGCGCAGAATCCCCAAAAGTGTCGCAGAAGAAGAGACAGATTTTCCAGCTGACTCTACTGATAAGTGGATAACAGTGGGCCGAAGTGGGCGTCTGCTAAGAGAGCGTAAACCACCAAACAGACTAAGAGTTATCACATATTAACTTTGTTAATGTTATGATTTTATGTGTTCTTAAGAGCAGAGGGGAATGTAAGGGTAATGTCTGTACATGGATTCATACAATGATTGATCCACAGATCCATATTCTCTCAAAGCATTCCTTCATGGTCTGAAACTGCTTTTCCCCAAATGCAATAACTCCTAAATTACATTATCTTTTACATATTTGTGACTTGACACTCAAACTTGGTCCATTAGGAGATCTTTGGACACTAAGATTCGAAGCCATTGCTAATTTCAAGAATATTGTAAAGTAATTAGGAAATCGACATAAAGAAAGTTTCATTTTCCATTATAGTTTAAGTTTACATTTATTACAATAGTACTGTGTCTTGTGGGAAACCATGTTCATTAAAACATATCTACTATCATGTGCATCAAAGTTTTAATGTTTCACAAATTAGTTCATTTTCCTTAGTAATGTTCATCAAAGAAGCATGTGCATCAAAGTTTTAATGTTTCACAAATTAGTTCATTTTCCTTAGTAATGTTTAATAATATTATATATTCCAAGAATTGTTTTGTTATCAATAGGAACTGAAGATAGTAACCCTATCTTTGGGAAAATCCTGTCAAGTTTAACTATCTTCCATTACAAGTATACAAAACATGTGGCATTAGCGAAGATTTTAATTGTTATTTAATTGAACCATCTGTAGATTTATTTTATGTAAATCCTAATGATTTATTTGTTTACGCTGTGTATGATGATTACAAATACGATGGTTTACATTATATTCCCATAGTAAAAACTATGGGAATAAAAAAAAATTTTCAAATGCTTTCTTAAACATTTACCTATTCAAATTTCCAATTGATAATAAAAGCAATATTTATAGATAATGCATTTTGTATTTTGAATGTTTTTATGATTTACTGTTGTTATACATATAATAAAATATTTTAAACATTATTTATTCTAAAACAATTGTTCCGTTACTTTTGTTATTTGTTGTGTTCTTTAAATAATCATATATGTTTCCTGATAGTACTACATACTACTTACCAATATTTTTGAAATGATACAGAATTAGTTTTAGTAGTTCCGCTTGTGAGTAATTTTTGTTATGCTGTGTTTATTTAATTCATATTTAATACTAATTTTTTATTGTAGAGTTAATCAAATCATTTCAGAAGATAGTTTTGACTGAATTGTCAGTAACAAAATTAAATTCTGAGGAAAACAACACGACGAAGCTAAAATTTGTAGGGACTCTCATATATCATGTGATTATTAAAAGTGTAAGGTTAGGTTTACCTAACAATTATCCTTGGTATTGACAGGATTATTGAGACAGCGATTAGTGATACTTTAAAGCATGCTATAGATAAAATTACGGAGCGTAAACGCCCAGTACCTGGACATCGGATTAGAGTTGCCCCCAGTCGATCGTTTTATTATTCGACCTTATTTCAGTCGATCGTTTTATGATTCGACCTTATACCAGTTCGACCTTATTCCTATTCGATCTTGTTATTATATTGATTTTCAAAGTATGAGACCAGGATAATATAATTATTGATTAGTAGTAATGTGAACCACCGTACGAGCGCAGTGCGTGGGCGGAGGGGGGGGAGGTCAAACTTTAAATCATTGAAATCGGTTGTATGGTTATGAAGTTATGAATGATTAAAGTTTTTACTGTTTTTAGATAGGTTTTTTCAATAGTAAAT
>JAYMFX010174207.1:0-11489 GCA_036784945.1 Monocelis spectator | reverse complement strand
CTATATGTTCTACTCATTTGTATACTATTTGCTTGTTGGGTGGAAGTGCCTTCTAGGCAGAAACACCCTTTGTTTTTATCAATAAATAAACTTTTCAACAACAATAAATAACTTTCATTTTTTAAGAATAGATATTTAGTCCGTTTTGTCAGTATGTTGGTTTTTAACAATCAATTCTATTTGAAAATGATTAATGAATAAGTACAATTCAGCATTAGATTATGATTATAATAATTTTTATGTCCCACTCACGTACTTGGCAAGCAAGCATGTTTTCTCCTTAGGATAAAAAGGGAACGAATTTATACACCCAGAAAAAAGATAGCCGGAATTATTACCTACATGTCGTCACATTTGAAATTTAAGGATCTTTTCTGCAGTCTATTATATAGTAATAGGTATATTTATGAATCCAGATAATGTCAAACCGCAACTGCACACGTATATATAAGTATATATGGACTTATAAAGTTTTGAAGTCGAATGGATTATGGATTATGGATTGCTTAATTTAGTAGTTCTATTTATTTTAATATATCTAAAAAATGGAAGATATACATTTGAATTTGTTATATTAGCTGTTGTACGAATAAAACAAAGTAATATATTGCTTTTATACTTCGCATTTTCGAATTGCTCAAAAATGTTTGTATTAATCTTATAGGTAATTTTGATGTTGTTGCGTAAAACAAGTTAATATGAAAAGTTTTTTATAGTTTCATAATAGGCAATGAAATTTCCGTTTTCATAAATTAGTAACGATGAGCATCGAACCGCTACGAAGCGATCCTAATTTATGAATGAATCGAATATTTTTGTCTTTATTGAGTCTCTTCTGCAGAATTTCCTTGTCAAAGAAACCGAGCGATTTTTATACAATCGGTATCGATCCTGAATTTATGAATACGTTAAATAATTGCATAATCTTAATTCAAAACTGATATTGAACTAAAGCATTTACTTTCATTTTATCCATACACATAATTGGTAGATGCGGTTTTTCTTCTTGTATGAACATGTCTTCTTTAATGCGGAGATTAAATGGGTTGTCTTTGAATAAAATGGAGACGAATTGCAAAGTTCGTAGTCAATGACACTGAAGTTCGCAAGCAACATGAAAGGTTGTCAAATCATTTCAGAATTGTGTCATAAACCGAATACGCTTGTAAATTCCGGTGCAAATTCTATGGAAAAAAGCACACCCTTACCAACCCTACAATTACCGGTGTGGGAAGTTTCTAAGGGTTCTAAACAAAGTCTATGGGAGTTTTCATGCGAAATATTTATGGTTTTTGTAGTTTTTTTACAATTTTGTTATATCGTGTGAATATAATATTATTAGTGTTATTTTTAGCAGGTCACTTTGTTCGTCCGGAAATTTCTTAACGTAAATGGTATTCAAATTAGTATTTTCACATGCTTTTGCTAAAAAAATAAAACTTCCTTCGAAAAATTAATATAATAATCTATAGTTGATAATTTCTGATGTTTAGAATATCAATTCAATAATATACGTTACTGTATTTCTACAATAATGTTAAAAACAACATTTACAATATATATGTTGACATTGTGGCCCAATTAGGAACTTTTTTATGGTTTCTCTTTATTACAACTTAAGTCTCTTTATTACATGCATAACTATATATAGTATGTAGTTTTTAATAATGAAATCATAAAATTTCCTGAAAATAATTCTTTGTTAAAGTAAATATATACACAAGATAATCAGTGGATGTCGATCAACTATTAATCATATAAGCAGTCAACTTACATGCAAAGACACCTTATTAGTCTTTAATTTATAGGGTAAACTGACATTAGAAAGGTGAGTCCTATTATGTCAATTTGTGAAAAACATTTTATTAAATATTGTACATGAATTATCATGCCTAATTATAGATGATTCATGCATTAGTTAAAATTCCATCAGGGGATTGACTGAAAAATGTCTGCTATAAAAGACATAAAATTATGTAAATCTTCATACTTGAATAAGTAACAAATTTATAATTATTTTCCTAATTATAAATGTTTATATGTGAAATTTATGAATAAGTGCTGTTAATGCTATTTATTTTCTATTCCAGATTTGTGAGCATGGATTTTTCTGATGAACGTCTAATTAATGTATCTACCCAAGAACTTAAAACTTACTTATCCAAAGGCTTAATATCTCAGGAAAAACACACTGAACTGAAAAGTCGTAGAAGAAGATTGCAAAATCGAAAATATGCTAGAAAGTGTGCCAGAAAAAAACAAGTACAAATATCACATTTGCAAGCAGAAATTGATACTCAATTAGCTGAATTAAAGGCTCTAACAAGACAACGTTCTAACCTAATTGAAGCTGCTCGACGTTATGAAATTCAAGAAAGAGATTTAGCTTATTTTATGGATTCAAATTCAGAAGTAATAATGATTCATTCCAATGGAAAAAAGGATAAGGCATATATAATTCCATCTGAAAACTCTCCTAATCAACTACTCTATGACATTGATTCACATTCTGACATTAATTTTAAATCTAATAATGGAAAAGCATTAATTTCCAAAAAGTATAGATAATTTATTTTATGTTAGTTCATCTTATAAAAACTCTTTCAGTAAATTAGAATCTAAATAATGATATTTCTTTGTTGAATAATGAACCTCTTTATTCAGTGTTTATTAAAGCATTTTTATTGCTTACTCCTATGTATGAGTTTTGTTATGCAGTGCCTATAGATTTTAGTTATCATGTTTTTTTACAAAGTTACACATTTTTGTATTTTTGAATAAGTATTTGATGTTTTAATCAATCAGAATTAAATTCAGTTAAAACAACATTGACTAATAGAAAAATAATTCAGTCTGTTTAAACATTGTTAATGTCCTTTTGGCATAATGATTGTATTTAATGTTTTACATGTTTTTTTAGTATTTGCTAATTCTATGTAAACATGTGTAAAGCATTTCCCCCCCAGAGATTTACATATCTAACATACTGCATATACTGGTGATCAGAAATAATACAGCTGGGCATGTGTTTCAGGAATTTGTTCAAAAAGAGTATTAGGAGTTTACTTGCTAGAAAGTTCCCCACATTCTCAATCGTAATTCCGACTTTTAGGTCCCTAGAGTAATGGACGCATTCCCCATCTCAGGTTTTTGTTACTCAGCCCTGAGTTAATGTTTAACTTTATCCCCGGTATATGCAAACAGGAATGTATTCCATTGTTGAATGTTATTTTGTTAGCATTTATTGTAGCATTTACATAGTTGACAGAATTAATACCCAAGATTTCAATGACTCCCGACTGAGCATTCTTCAAATTGCATGTAAGTTATTTTTCTTTATAATTAGGATTTTTAATTTTATTATACACTATTCAACTATGATCGCCTTCATTTTTAAATTCTTTCTATGCACTAATATTAATTTAGTCTACCCGCAATTTGTGTTCTTTCACAATCAAGGTTATTTATTGCTCCTCAACAAAACTTTCTGTCCACTTTAAACGTGGCCATCTGAAATCCCGAATTTGTAATAAGTTCCAAATATATCTTTTTATAGATGACGAATTTTTCTTCAAAGATATTTAATTTGGTACATTTTTAGCTTTTTATTACTAAACATTAGTATTGTAATTATGATGATAATTCGCAGGTGCCATCTGAATGCTTGCCTTTTATGGCTAGAGCAAATGATCATTGATTTATATCTGATTTGAAAATGTTTTTTGTTAATTACCGATATGCTACCCAATAAGAATATAAATTGATTTGTTTGTCTATTTTTAGATGACTGGCAGGAAGTGAATCTTCTCAACAAACTGGAAATTTCAAAATTGTGACAATTGTTTATTTACAATAAGAAAATGAATAACTTAATACTGTCGAAATACAATTTTATCACTGATTGCTTTATAATTCTAAAATGTCATGAAACTAGGGACTATATACCTAAGAATCGCGTCCATTAAAACTTGCTATTATTGGGTCTATTTTAAAACATGATTTAATCATTTAGTACTCTGAATTAGCTTAGCTGAATCAAAATTTCCTGAGCAAAACCGAAAGTTCATAATACATATATACTATATTTAAATTATGTCGAAGTAATTTGCTATTCACATTGCCATTTTAATTCTACGAAATTGGAATACACTCAATTCCATTTATTTGGGAAACATGAAGCCAAGGAACGATACGCAGCAGTGCTGATCGGGCTTGATCCTTGCTTTTTACGTAAAATAATCGTGCAATAATAATAATAAATAGGCTTTATTTATAACACGTCATGTAGACAAACGCTACAATGATAGTTTAAAATATATACAGTATTAATGCTGTATTAAAGAATTAAAACAATTACATATACTTATGAAGTAAGTTACTTTACTAGATTTTTAAATTTTGTCTTCCATCTATAATGCATGCATTGAAAACAATGTGATAGCAATATCATAGTGGAGGGCATGGATATATATATATATACGTATCCTGTATTTCATAGGCCGCTTTATTCATATTTTGGTTAAATCAGAAAGCTCTTGATAAAATCTATTCGATGTTTTTCACCTCTGCAGCATAAATGACTCTGTCCTGCACCAGAGGTATCTTGTTAGCGCTGTTCTCATTTTTGTTAATTAAGGGAGATTTTTAACATTCATAAAAAAATAATTCCTCTCGACTATATTCTGTCGGCTGTCTTCCACACATACGGACATCTTCCCGATGTCAAAGCCTGTTGGTCACTCTTTCTTTATGATTCACTTGTCGATAGGTCGGTCCATTACCTTTCTCAAGATTCTCGCTGATCTTAACAATGCTACTTTTTAAATAAGCCCTACTGAGATATTTATTTCCAGTGTTTCGATCCAGTTTCTTTGGTGTTGTCCCAAGTGCCCCGACTATGACTGGTACTACTCTTACGGTCTTCAGTTTCCAGCTCTTCTTTATTTCTCTGGCTAGCATTCCGTACCGTTCTATCTTCTCATCCTCTTTTGAGTTCACTCGAGAGTCGCCTGGCACTGCAATGTCTATTATAACTGCTTGTTGTTTTTCTTTATCTACCACTAGAATGTCAGGTAGATAAAGAAAAACAACAAGCAGTGATTATTGTGATTATTATTAACTAGATAAACATACAAAAATACAGTCTACTGTGATTGGCCGTTGACATGATGCCTCAATATTTTATTTATATCCTCTTTACTTTATCCGTGGGTTGTGTTGACAAAAATAAAGTTTAAGTATTCTAAACAATATTAAATAAATATTTACTAATTTAAATTACAAAATGTCACCATAAGTCCTTTTATTTCTGGATTTATATGGATTCAAATAAAATGTCTGGTGAGTAATAAACTAATATTTTAGTATTATAACTATTAACAAATTAAATTAAATTATACTTTTTATATTATAATTGGTATGACTACTTTATAATGGCATAAGGAATGAAAGACTTCAGCTTGATGATTGCTGGATTTAAAAATAAAATAAATGAGAAAGGAATAGGATGATTGTAAGTAAAACTGTGCGTAGAAGAATACACAGGGAATAGAATCCTACATGGATTTCGGATCAAAAATGATCATTTCTGAAACTTGTCCAAATATGCAATAAAAATAATTGGGGGAGGGGGAGGCTTATTTTAAAAATACCTGTTATGATTATGTAGAAAATTCGTTATCCCCATAAAAGTGTCAAAACTCAGAAAAATTAAAACTGTAATTTTGGAAACATATGCTCTCAGAAGGCCTTTAGCTGCATTCTAGGTTGTGAAATACAAAACATTTCCAGCGTGTGGCGCAGATTTTATAGGCTATGCTGATCAATGTATTATATTTTATTTTTCCATTCCATAATTCAATCTGACATTCTTTTTTACATGATTGAGTTTAAGATTATATAGGTGTCTACCAGTTCTAGTTAGTTAGTTAGTAAAAGGAAGGAGTATAGAAAATGATTATTGTTATTGAGTAAGAGTATATATAAAGATTTATAATACATAGATTTTAATTAATCAAATACTTATTACAATTTTACATTTAGATACTATTTTGTCAAGAATATTTAAGTAATTGCAGCTAGTATAACCCCAAATAGTATTCCAATAGCTCTAATGAGGAAGAATAAATGAGTTTATTAATAAAAGTTATTGAAAAATTGCTATAAAGGTAATTTTTTCCTAAACAAATTATAAAAAGTATTTAAATCAAGTAAGCTAAAAAATTAATAGTAAAATATTAGTGGTAAGTTTAAAAAAAAATTAATATATCATTCCAAACACACATTAATTTATATTTAAAGAAATAGAGAGCTAAATTTTGGCATCAAATATTGGTGTTTGACTTATGAATTGACAATCTTTATTACATTATTCTACACTGTAGTTTCTTATTAATATTCCGCTATTTTTTAAACATTTATCTATTCTTAAATAGATAATTGACTATTTTAAGTGTCAATATTTATTGTAGATTTAATTTTTGATGATGATGATTTTTTCAATGGTATGGTGCTGCCAACCATTTTTAATGGTGATGATTTGCCCGACTTGGGAGATCTTGATCTACCAGGTATGCCTATTGGTGAGATGGGTAATGTTGAAACATTAGGCTGCTCTGCAGATTCCACTTGTTTGCAATCTCTACTGAAATCTACACCAGAAGCATCTTGTGTGCCCCCTGCTCCTAGTGTTGTATCCACTCTTCCTGGAAATAGTGTCATTACCAATCAGAAGCCTTTTATCCATAAAAACAGGCATGTTAGTGATCAATATATGAGTTGCATGAATTCTAATCAAAAACAAATTGTATCAACAAATGCTGAAGCTACAGCTGGAGTGATTCATCAACTGTTAAAGACAAATGGAGTAAGACCTTATTTCTATAGTGATAGCCTTTATTTGGCTCTCATCTTAATTATTTGATATCAATAAAATTATTTTGCTTTAGGGTGACACATTAACAAACAATAATGGTGGAAGTTTAGGAGCAGAACAGAAGTTGCAAGTTATTCGACAACTACTTGAAGGAGACAACAATCTAGAAAATCTGATCAAATCAACCACTACTGCCCCATCTCCTCCATCAAAAAATGCTCAGTTAAATGTATCTCTGTTATCCTCGAGATTATCTGACAATGTCAGTGTTACTCCATCACCTGTCTTCTCTAACAACATGTCCACATATGCCACACCTGTCACTCTCAGTATGGCTGTTCCCATTCAGAACCATACCTCTAATGGTCTGACTCCTCACATGACAGTGGGCAATCATCACAATGTTGTGGCTTCTGCGCCTGCACTTGCTGCCACCCTCACTGCTGGTGAGTAATAAATTATTAAGGCTTTCCTCCATTTAATCTTTCCTCCTTACTGATTCTCTTTTGTTTGGTTTTTGTAGGGAACAACGCAGCTCTATTGACTGTTGTTTCTCCTCAAAGAAACACTACTGCAAAATTAGCTGCAACAAAGCCTTCAAAAACTGTTAAAAAGTCTGCAAATTATTCAAATTCTTATCAAACAGAAGGTAATTACATGTCATGGAATATTATTCTCTAACTTCAAGATTTTTCAGCATTTGCAAAGCATTTCATAAATGAAATAGATTATCATAGAGAATAATGCTCTCTCACTCTTTCTGTTTCTTTGATTAATTTTGTAGAGGACAACAGTTCAAACTTTGATTTCGATCAAGAAGAGTCTTCCATTGATAACTCGTGCACTGCAGGTCGTGGTGGTGGCGGTCGAGAAAGACGCAGCTCTCACAATGCTATAGAGAAGCGCTATAGACGAAGCATCAACGATAAAATCGATGAGTTGAGAGACATGATGTACGACCAGGAGCAGAAGAGTAGCGGAACAAAGGTGATCATATTGATGTTTCTATCAAATATTGTGTCGTACACAAGATTTAATGCTTGTTCAGCTAATATTCGGCCATATATTGGCAAACAGCCGCGTTGGAACGTGTCCCGAGTCAAACAATTAATAAAATTGTTTGAAATTAATACTATTTACAATGGTCAATGCTAAAATACGCAGGAGCCAAAATGTTTTTCAAAACATGACCGATCACACGCAGAAGCCAAACTTAATATCTCTACACTACTCTCTACTATCCCTTCAAGTTTCATGCTTCTAACTAATAGTGTCATTAGGATTTTCTGTAGTAATCTAAATATTGCCCAGTTTGAAAGCTTAAGATGAGTACTATGTCTTATCACTTTGAGTTATCGCCATGAAATTTTAGCATTATGTGGACAGAGGCATAGAGAGCCAAAGTTTGGCTCCTGTGTGCCATCGAACTTGTAGATTACAGGTTTTGGCTTCTGCAGAATGTAAAATAGAGAAAATTAAGTTGTTTTGGACATTTTCGGCCATTGTGTCCGAACCCTAGTAGTTAGAAGCATGAAACTTGGAGGGATATTAGAGAGTAGTGTCGAGATATTAAGTTTGAAAATCGGTCGTGTTTTGAAAATGTTTTGGCTCCTGCTGTAAGTAATATAGTAAAAATCACTATTTTTGGACATATTTTGGCCACTATGTCTGACCGCTTTCAGATATGGTCATGAATTTTTAGTATTATCTTGGGAGAGGTATAGAGAGCTTAAGTTTGGCCCCTGCGTGTAATAGGTCTTGTTTTGAATTTTTTTTGACTCCTGTATTTTAGCATTGACCCAAAATGTAACAATTCATGAGAAACAACTGCTTGAGTCATTACCGCACAGGCATGTAATGGTTAACTGTATGATTTGTTATTGAGGTGTCAAGTTGTGCCGGAATGATTTCGTTTCGATTATTAATAAATTGTCTAGAAAAAAATAATTAACTGTGCGAGACTTTAAAATTAAGACGTTCAATCAATTATTTATTAACCTTTGATATTTCATCATTGACCGTCTTAATTTTTCACTTAGATATTCATTGACCTGACGTCATATCATATTATCTGACTTTCTATAATATTTAGTAATTATGGAGGTGCCGTATAGAGAAACTGTTGTTGTTGTCAGGTAAGAAAATGTGGTGCCATATTTTTGTGCAATCTGATTGGTTGATTGTCTGATCACACCATTTCTAAGTTTAGAATATTTCGTTGAAAGGTTGCTACACAGACTTATCTGCAGTAGTATGTTATTGTAATGATCGCTGCATGCCGTGCCGGCTCTGAACTGAGCGGCGATTAGTGGGGGGAGCTACCAGCCGGATAGTTTCATCATCATTTCACTGCGTGTTATTAAAAATTGTTTAAAACTACGCAGACATTCGACTTTGTTACTACTCTAAGCTGAACTTTTAGTAGTAGGGCTATCATTTTAAATTTGTTTTTAAATGACGAGATAAACATTACCTATCTGACACGTTTATTTTTTATAAAGACATATCCCACAGAGCTGAGTTGTATCATACATCGATATGTTCGTCCTTCCTAGTCGGAAGGACGAACAGAGTTGTATCATACATCAATATGTTCGTCTAGTCAAACTCTACCAGAGAGTACCAAAGCCGACCCTCTCAGACTCTATCTGTACCCTCAGGGTCCGAAAACACTTAAATTATAATAAAATTAAAATGGAACACTAGATCAATACAAGATCAGTAGTGTAGTATAGGGTAAACGAGGTCGCTGAGTTCGAATTTCAGATTCATTTTTATGTAGGAATACCTACAAATAGTATAGGACACAGTATTTTAAATAATATTTGTATCATAATTAACCTGATACATTATAACATTAAATAACATAAAATACCGTGTCCTATACTACTTGTTAGTAGTCCTACATACAAATGAATATGAAATTCAAACTCAGCGACCTCGTTTACCCTATATTACACTACCTTTGTATTGATCTAGTGTTCCATTTTAATTTTATTATAATTTAAGTGTTTTCGGACCCTGAGAGTCTGAGAGGGTCGGCTTTGGTACTCTCTGGTAGAGTTTGACTAGACGAACATATTGATGTATGATACAACTCTGTGGGATATGTCTTTATCAAAAATAAACGTGTCGGATAATGTTGCTCTCGTTTTTAATGCAATGAATAAACATATTGGCATAATGTAGCAGTTTAAAATGACAAATAAAGGTTTTGAGTGAAGCCTCCTGAATGTTAAATAAATGTTTGTTTGTTGTTTCAGATGAGCAAATCTTGCGTATTGAAGAAAGCTCTGGAGAGAATGCACTATCTCATGAAAGAAAATACTCGCTTAAGAAATGAAAATACTCTATTGAGGTCCAGTAGATCAGGTAAATTTATACTGCCGTATATCTATTTATCTATCTATCTAAGGGTGAATTCATAAATGATATTGTACGATTTGTAGTTCTATAGCATCGAATTCGCCCTTAGATTGTTATGAGTAACCGACTAGAATATCTACTAGGAAGGGTATTAGCAATAGGAGAGATTATTGATATTTGTTGTATTCATTAACACTTCATCAGCTTCTGAATCTGGTTCTCTGGCCCCATCGCCATCTACTGCTTCCAGCTCGGAGGGTGACAGTATCGAAAGTTTCAAGAGCGGTCCTAGCTCTGGTCACAATTCACCGAGCTACTCTTTCATCAAAACATCCCCAGTTGTATCCCACGCTGGCAGTGAACTTATCATTGAGCCAGCTAGAATCGGAGCAAAACGCCCCGGTAACAATCATTGCAAACTATTCTCTATAAATTCAAGTTTACCTTCAATTCATTCATTCATTCATAGATGCATTATAAAAATATTTTGTGCTCTTTTAGCTACGACCGATTGTCTAAATTCCCAGTCAGTACAGAACGCTTGTGGTGGTGGTGGTGGTAATCAAAAGCTGGCCCGTTTACTATTGGCCGATTTACCACCCAATTCTGACAGTCAGGATGGCAGAAAATTCGATTCGTCCAGTATTCCTGCTCGTGTCACATTTTTCATGATGTCCTGCTTCCTGTTCATGCTGAGCCCGCTGGACTATCTCACATCACGAGCGGATAAAGATACGATGATTTCAGGTAATGAATGCCCTTCTTATGTTATTGTAATAACTCCCTCTTAACTTATTCATTGTAATTCGATTGTCTTGTCAGGCTCCAATTCCGGTCGTACCCTGTTGTGGAGTAAAGAAGATTTGGGCTCCAGTTGGCTGATTACATCATTCCATATTCTCCAATGGATAATTGTGGGATTTTTCTTTGTCAAAGCTGTCGCTCCATCCCGTAGAAAGAAGACATTGGAAAAAGCCTCAAAGAATATCACCAGCAATGAGAAACAATCTAACCTATTTGACCAACATTGGACTCAATCGATTAAAGATTTGAAGCAGGTATATGGAATTTTCCAATACTAGCCATATTAACAATTATTTCTAGCTTAAGGATAAAACTCCTCTTTTCCTAAATTCAATTGTCGAGTATAAAAAGTTAATTTGCCAATACTTCTTGCTGTGTATAGTGTTTGTATTTTCTAGTAGACAATCCTTTCTCTCTCTCTCTCTCTCTCTCTAACTCGAGTCTA
>JAYMFX010174096.1:0-11497 GCA_036784945.1 Monocelis spectator | reverse complement strand
CATCCATTTTTAGTTACGATAATTAAAAGAATGTTATGACTCCAGAAACTCAATAACAGATTATAAATTTCTAAAATCTCTAAAATTCAATTTTTGACAAATTAATTTTGTAAATATATACATAGAAATAGCTTGCAGTATAAGAAGTAATTATTTAAATATATAGGAATAGCTAGCAGTAAGAAGTAATTATTTAAATATATAGGAATAGCTAGCAGTAAGAAGTAATTATTTAAATATATAGGAATAGCTTGCAGTTAAAATTAGTTTTGTCAGGCTCATTGATCAATCAAACATTTTTTTAAAGAGTACATCTTTTTAATATTTCATTTTGAGAAACGTGTTAATGCTGAGATCAGTGACATCTTTTCATGATATAACTCATGAAGACGCTTTAAAAAGTTCTTCATTCGGTTAAAAAATTATGCGAATTTTGTATGACTTAGAGTAAATTTGTAAAATTTATACTTCACATTCTTTCACATGAAAGAAGAAGAGTGTTAATATTTATTATTGTTTTTGAATAATTCAGTCTGAAAAGTTAACCGATTCCAAATGTTACGGCACGAGGACTACGTGACTATCGTAGTCCTCGTTACGGCATAGAAATAGACTATGGTATTATTTTTTCCGTGTCTTTGGCGAGGAAGGTTACCACGGCTATCCGTCGTGGTGAAAACAAAATTAAATATGGCGTCGCAATTAATCTAACCAAATAAACAAACAGGCCCTACAAGTATATTAATTAAAAATGTATTAGGTACTCTGTGAATAACTAAAAGAACATTTAACAGAATCAGATGACATCATTCAGTAGAAATTGTATCAACTGTTGTTTTATAGATTTTTTTGGATTACAATCTAAATACGACTTAGAAATAAGATTTTTGAACAAAACTAGCCTATATCTGTTGTTTTATTTAGATGACTAAATTGAACAGCTCAATGTATTATTCGGATTCAATTTTATACAGACATCTTTTAAGAAAGACCATAAAACGGCCCTTCCGTTTTTCAAAGGTATTTTTATCGAAATTACTTTGAATGTTCTCCATAATCTTGTAATTTAAAATTCTGGGTAGAACATGAATTAAGAATATAAATCGATCAAATTTCTAATTTTAATTTGTTGTATTTTGATAGTTCTGTTTATGAGTGTCAGTAATTTGAGGATTTTACAACAGCTGTTCACACATATAATTGAGCAATAACTATACATTTGAGAATATAAATCCCTAAACTAACATTACAATATTAAGAGCCTCTGTAGCTCAGTGGTTAGAGCACTGGTCTTGTAAACCAGGGGTCGAGAGTTCAATTCTCTCCAGAGGCTGTTTATTTATTTTTTTAATTAATTTATCTTATATTCATAATAGAGTAATGTTAGTATACTAATTTTCGAAATACTAAATATCTTATTGATTCCGAAAAATAACAAACACCGTTAAAGATTTTAATTAACCATTTTAGATGAATATTCTAATAATCTGAGTGTAACGCGATCAGCTTAGATCAGTTCATTGTGAATGGTTTCTGATTCCTTGGATTGTGCATATTTTGTTTTCCTGTCTATTATTATCTATTTCCTTCATAAATAAATTTTCTTCTTGACTTGATGTTCCGTCGGATCGGTTGTGTCTTCCAATCAGACGGACATCTTCCCGATGCCAAAGTCTATTATTGATCAGTTCCGCTTGTCGATAGGTCGTCCATCACCTTTCTGAAGATTCTTGCTGATCCTAACTTCTGGATGAGCCTATATTGAGATGTCTATTTACAACGCTTCGATCATATCTTCTTTGATGTTGTTGTACCAAGTGCTCCAACTATGAACGGTATGGTATGACTTTAGGCTGTCTTCAGTTTCCAGATTCTTTTCAATTTCTCTGACTATATAGTATTCAGAATCGTTCGATCTTTTCGTCTTCTTTTGAGTTGACTCGAAAGTCGCTTTCGAGTCAACTCTTTTCGGTGATCTGTTTTGATACTCAAGTCTCATAGAATCTACATTTTGTTATTTTGTATTTTTACTTGGCTGTTGGTACAATTTGCTCTCATGATCGAATCCTAACTTCTTGCTATATAGTTTACAGTGTACTTCTTGCTATAGAGACCCCAGTTTACAATGTTAGCGATTCGATCATGTCTTGCTTTATATTCATTCAGTTGATGCGTGATCGAGTTACGGACTCGTATTAAAATTGTGTTTTTTAATATATTTATACTGTATACTTGATTCAATCCGTATTTTTTGGTGAGAATAATAGATAGAAAATTTTAAGTCAAGTTATATAAAAGTCCCAATCGTGCATTGACGGATTCTGTAAATGAGTATCGGCCGCCAAATTTGGAAGATTTGAAAATTGATGAACTGTTATTAATTTAGATTAGTTTGCCATATTCATAAGGATTCACAATTATTCCGATAGAAAATAATTTGTAGATAATATTATTTCTTTAAAAATATATAGAGAAATATCTATAGGTTTTATCTTCCAAAATTATAATTGGAATATTGCAACAATAAATTATGCCTTTTTAAATAAATCTTTTTGTCAAATTTTCAAGTTTTTTTGTATTTGTGTTTTTGTGTTTCTTTTGTAAAATTATATGCGAATATTGAAATGCAGAGATAAAAATAGATAGCTTTGCTTCGGTTTAATTAAAAATTGTTTGAATAGATCAAATATATTCAAACAATTTTTATTTTTTATAACAATGTTATAAAGAATTCAAATTCAAAAGAAATAATGAATATTTATTTGATCTATTCAAACAACTTTTAATTAAAACGAGGCGTTAATAGTTAGCTACTATGCGAGTGTATGATTTTTGTGGAAATTAAAAGCGAGACCAAAATATTTACATTTTTGCTATGCTTGAACATTCTATAGAAATACAAACTGTATCAATCAGGATGCCTGTCTGTAGGACCATTCCAGGACTTTATCTGCGTGCGCTATATAGAGCAAGGCAGAGAAGACTCCATTGGATGCCACTGCTGGCATTGTGGGTGTGTTTAACAAAGTCTATGACCATAAAAGGAAATTTAGATAAAGCATTATATTAATGAATTGTGAAAATGTGCCACTGCCTTTATATTGTAAGATATGCAAGATAGTGTATAATTCATCTGTTACGCTAAAGCTGGCGTTGTGCTATTCTATCTTGACTTTGAGTCACTCTAGCAGTGTGAAGTGGTTGGTTAAACCCTACTGTAGTATGATACTGCTGTAAGCTTAATAGTAATCTTTATGCCTGATTCAGCATCCAGTTGAATTAGCACGCAGTATAAGAAAGCTTTCAAATTGTCATTCTTTTGTAGAGAGCGCTGAGAGTTCCAGGGGTCGAGAGTTCGAATCCCGGCTAAGTACTCTCGGGAATGAAATATTGCATAGCGCTGTATAAAGATTACAAAAAGTGTTATTATACACTATCTTGGATATCTTATATTATATTAATCTCTGAAATTGACCTATTTGATTCAAGCTTATTTGTAACTGCAACAACATAGTAAGGTTGAAACTAAAGCAAATAATGCACTAATAGAACTGTGAAATTGGTTAAAAAGCAATAGATTAACTATTAATGTCAAAAAGACCATTTTATAGATTTTACTAAGAAAAAAGAGAAACTTATTAACCTAAAAATAGATGAAGAACTATCAAATTCCAATATATCTATATCCTTAAAAAACAATTGCTTCCAATAAACAAGCTATCTTTGATATATAAATCTTTAACTCTCTCTATCATAACAGGGGCGGATCCAGGATTTGTCAAGGGGTCCTTCGAATCTCACTTTAGGCGCCAATATTAAAATGTGTTTGTTTTCAAATAAGTGTTAAAATACAAATAAGTTCTTAGTGTACCTATTCCGGCCATAGTTTGACTATTTTTTCTAGTTATTTATTATGAAAAAGTTGGAGTAGTTATAGTAAATCTAAAAGCATATATTATGAATTATTTACAACTAGGATTCAATATATATATTCAATATGCAAATATATAGGTACTAAACAGTTTACTAAAGGCGAAGTTTACTATTACAGTTAGCGAAGGCATATTGAAATGTCTGTTAACATCCTCCGATGATGCATTCTCTCAAACCGGGAAACAACCTCGTCCAGATCAATTTCTGACACTAATCTCCGATGTATCTTCATGAGACCCAGACAGGAAAACCTCTCTTCAGTCACAGTAGATCTTAGGTAAGTCTTTAGAAGTCTCACTTGACTGTTGGCTCTTTCACTTTCACATACTGTAACTGGTAATGTACAGCCAATACGTAAAAGAGTGTAGAGATTGGGGAAGGCTTCTCTGTCACATTTCTGCAGAGCAGGCAGAAGGGCCGTTGGTCGTTCTTTGAGCTCCACACCAGTCCATTTCGTCTTCCACCTGTCTACTTCAGCATCCAGTTGCAGAGGTGAAGGCATATCACTACCGTAGATGGCTGTGAGATGTTCTGTGTTGATGGTTGAAGATATTACAACTGAAGGGACCAGGCTTATAAGATCTTGAACAGTTTGCCCTGCTCTAACTGTGTCAAAGCGATCACTCATGTCTGATACAATATGGTTGAGGAAAGGAAGGAAGAGATTTCTGCGATAGTGCTGCTCAGGTGTGGTTGCAGGAGCATCGTTGCCTCGATTCAACTGTCTTTCTACTCGACGGGGAACCTGAACTTCGATGTCCAATGATTGAGCCTTTTCATTGATTTTTAAAAACCATTTACTAAACTCATCTTCGGCATTCGATTCCAACTTTCGCAGATCTGTCAAAACTTCGTGAATTTTACTGTAAGCTCTCAGTACATCACTTGCTTCATACTGAAGCTTGACAGTGACCTCTCATAGCATGCCCAGAACTCTGATAGTTATGTAGATTGCACAAAGGAATGAAAAAGACAACAATTGATGAAGAAATCCATTTGCCTTTGTCACAGTCTCTGTGTCCCAGTTCCAATCAGTCGAGTTATCTGTCATGCTTCCCATCACGCTAATTAAAACTGGGTAGAATTCCATAAAGGTTGAAAATGCATCAACCCGCTCAATCCACCGGGTGCGACATGCGTCTTTTAAATGCTTTTTGTTGGATGTGACATTTTCGGATTCTTCAATGCACTTCTCAAAGAATTTTTGGCGCTTTGGAGAGTATGAGAAGAAGCGAGAAACTTCCCCAACAACTTGCATCATGTTGCGAATGTCCGTCATACTGCATGCTTTTACAACACACAGGTTGGATTGGTGGGCTTGACAATGAAAATAGTGTGCAGTTGGAGACAATTGCAAAATTCTTGCAATGCAAGTTAATGCAAGCGAATTTAGTGTCGGCGCTTAAACGAGGCTCGAAGCCTCGAAGGACCCCTGGATCCGCCCCTGCATAAACTATGGAATAGAACTACAGTAGAAAGAACAACAAGTGGATAAAAAACAACTACAAAAGACCCAAAATAGATTATAAAAAATATTATGTAAAAAATCAAAACTATATAGAACTATAATACATTACACAAAGAAATTAAAATACTAAAAATAATCGACCATGCTAAAATGAGACACGCCCTGATAGACCATAGATTTGTACATAGCATTGATACACTAAACTGGACACACAGAAATATGACATTGAATCGAACTATCCATAATAGAACATTACGAAATCAACAAAATATACAAATAACTACAAACATAACCCAAAACAAAGTAATTGAGCAAACGTCAACTGTCTGGGACGAACTAAACACGAAATTAAAAAATACGAAAAATAAAGAAAAATAAAAAAATGCCTTAACCACAAATTTCATAAATGAATACTAATAAAAAATTTATCGTTTGGAGTTGCTTATCATGCTTTTTATCATTCATTCATGTACATAATATGAACTCTCATTTTATAATTCTTCAAATACCTATCATCACACTTACCATTAATATCATTTTTTTTATTCTTTTGTAAATTTAAAGTTTTGTTTCTCTATATCTTAAATCATTTTTAGGGGCAGCTTTTGAAACACTCGGGGATTAACCGTTTTTGTAAATTTTCAATTTATTTCCCAAATAAAATTTATTATTATTATTATACCGGGTATCTTATACTTATTAAATGATCAATCAAAGGATTTTTAGATGAATTTGATTTCAATGAGATTTTGATGAGATCAGTTAATTTTATTATTGAGTTTAATCAAATTCATCCTGTAGCATCCAAGGGAAGTCCATAGATTTCCATAGATTTGGAGGGTCACTTATTTTTATAGGACTGTTAAGTGACACCCTAAATCTATGGAAAATGACTTTCCTTGGATACGAAGAGCATACGCAGATTATGTAGTATCCAAGAGAAGTCTAAATTTCCATAGAATTCGAGGGTCACTTAACAGTCCTATTAATAGTCCTATTTTATGGATATTTAGAACCAACTATCTATGCAATCAATGCAAATAATGAATGGCATTACAGAGAAATAAGATAGTATATAAGCATTGAATTATATTTCAGTGAAAAAAGAAAATATACTGTTTTCCCTTGCGATGATAATTATGTATTATGAACAGAAGTTATTTCCTCCTCCCTTAGATATCGATTTTATTTATATAATATGAAGATAGCTGTTTTCTTCTGATATTTTTTTCTAGGTTTGGTATTGATTTCTATTAAAATTTCCCCTGTCCATTCTGAGATTCTGATGTCGCTGAAACTATAATACCATGGAAATTTATGCATGGTGCATATTATAATACCATTTACCCAATAAGATAAGAAATCCAATAGGACTGTTAAGTGACCCTTTAATTCTATGGAAAATGACTTTCCTTGGATACGAAGAGCATACAGAGATTAAGTAGTATCCAAGGGAAGTCTAAATTTCCATAGAATTGGAGGGTCACTTAACGGTCCATTAAATTGGTGTCTATGATCTACGCTTCAATCATTTTTTCTCTGGAAGCTGTGTTGAGAGGTTGTCCAGAATGAAAAAAAAAATGAGCCATCGTCATGAATATTGATTTTAGAAAATTGGCAAAGACAATATTATATTTGGGGAAATCAGCATCTTGACTGATGTGGAAACCGAAACTTCGAGAAGAGCTGCTCTTAAATTTTGACGATAAGTCAGTAATGATGTTGCCTTAAATTTTACTCCATCGGCTTTCAACAGAGAAGGGTAATATTGATATAAAATTGCAATGAGTTGTTCTACATCATTTACCCCAGAAGGCAGTATAAATATTCCAGAGACATTAGACGGTCCGTATATCTTATACTGCCTTCCAAATTTCCATAGATAGTGAGCCGTAAGCGGCTGTAGAATATACAATACAAAATTATAACAAATTTACTGTTAATCTGAAGCCACGATTAGCAGAAGTTATGATATAGGACTGTTAAGTGACCCTTTAATTCTATGGAAAATGACTTTCCTTGGATACGAAGAGCATACAGAGATTATGTAGTATCCAAGGGAAGTCCAAATTTCCATAGAATTGGAGGGTCACTTAACAGTCCTATTATATCATACATTTTTTACTCATTAAAATATAATAACAAATAAATTAAATATGGTAATGATCATTAAATTTTATTGTATTTTCATTGCATATTAAATAGATTTTAAAACCATTTTGTCACAAACGATTGATAACTATAATAAGATTCTTTTTAACAATAAAATCAAACATTAATTACTGGCGATTATAGATATTCAAACTGTTTATAGTGATCGTATTGTTGGAGCCAAATAGGTGGGCTAGATTCCCACTCGAAATGGATAGAGGAGAATTTACTCGCTGTATTTTGGGAGGTGTTGATTCTGTTTCCTCAAATCCTATCATTGCCGATTACGAATGAGCATGCAATGTGCTATGCAAGGATGCAGAATATTTGCTGACTTGCTTCTCGCGTTTATTTGTTGCATATTTGCGTAGTGATTCACTTGATTTATGACCAGTCACTGCGGATACGTCAGTGGTATCAAAACCTGCATCAAGTAAATTGGACACCACAGTACTACGAATTGAGTGATTCGTATACGCTTTGCTGAGATGTAGCTCTGATGACAATCTTTGCATTAGATTACCGAGAAAATCTTTTCCTCTTACAGCTAGTGCGGAGTACCATTTTCCATTTGTAAAAGAAGATAAAGGTTTGGGGAAAAGATTTTTGGTTTCCTCTGGAAGTTTGGATGAATTCAGCTCAAATGCCTTAATTGGACATTTATCAAGATTTTCAGGAGTTGCGTACATTTTAGCTTGCTTTTGATCAGTAAATACATTTTTATTTAACGATTGTTTTACATTTTTGGAAACCAATCCCTTTTGTATAGTTATATATTTTCTTTTATCAGAATCATCACAAATGAGCAAATCTCCTTTTTCTAGTTGCCTAATATGCTCATGGCCTCGTTGTCCGAAATAATAAATAATATTAAATATTATTTCATCTTGAAGAACGACAGGATTTTTTCTGGTAAAATACTGACTTATAAGAGCCATATCGCCTTCTTCTAATAGTAGGTAATGTTTTATTTTACCACCAGATTGCAAGAATTTACCAACCATGGTTTTAAACATTTCATCAGAAGAATGAAACTCGAGATCTGTGCACAAGTTTATTTGTCTACCATGTGAATTCAAACCACGACTAATGGAGCTTCTCGCGCATAGATGGAGAATAGAATTTTTTGTCTTTTGTTTTTATTTCTGAATAAAAATATCTCAGATAATTGTTTAAAATATTTAAAGGCATATGGCTAAAATCTGTTGAAAGATTTTTATCTGTAAGGAAAGATGAAAAACATTTTCATATATCGATCAGTTTGCCAGGTTGTCTCCTTTGAAGCTAATAAAGCTTCAGACTTCTTCATTTCATCAATTATTGATTGCTCCAGATCGGGGAATTCACTTATATTCATACTGGCTTTAGCTAAGGATTCAATTTCATGGCCTTCTTTACCTGATATAATTCCATTTGGTATATTTAGAAAGTCTATTTGTGTTTCCCAATTTTGATTCAAAAACAAGTACATAGTAGCCTATAGTAGCAACAACGAAATCTTTCTGGGGCAGCAAATGGATGGTTATTTAATCGACTTTCCGGAGTTTCTTTCAGATAATTTTAACGAAAATCTTATTGAAAAATAGATAATCGTGAGCCTAAATGTATTTCTAATAATTGCTCTCTCCAAAATCGTAATTTTAGTTAGTTCTTCATCGAATACGGTTTTACTTGGATCCTAAAATGAAACAGCTATACAGTTACTTTTACATTGAATTGGAAAATATTTAACTGGAAAAAATAGCTAATTCATTGAAATCAGTTTACACAATAGCATATTGTTAAAAATGGAAAATTAGAAAAATATTAGTACCTATCTATAAAGATGGTGTGGTAATTGTAATTTTTTAGTTGTGCCTTTAAGGATAATTAATTCATAATCAGGCCAAATAAAACGAATTATAATCTAATGGTTCGGAATAAAATAGCCTATAAAATACATTAAACAATTTGAGGAATTAAGGATCAATTATAAATGAATAAATAAAACATTTATTCATAAATTAACAATGAATCAGACTGCATTATACTAGACTGCATTAGTATAATGATTAATCTCAGTAAAACTTGCTTCATGCAAAACAACGTATTGTTAAAAAGCAAAGTAAGTTTTTAGTTGCCTTCTAAGGATAATTATAATTCATGATCAGGCCAAATAAAAGAAATTATAATCTAATGCTGGTACGGAAAAATAGCTCGGAAAATTAGAATAAAATGAATATGGAATATTAACCACATTAAACAATTTGAGGAATTAGGGATCAATTATAAATGAAGCCACTGAAGGCTGATTGATCACAGGGTGTATCTAATCCTGGATAAGTTGATCTTCAGTCCTATCTTGCTTTGATAAAGGGTCGTTTTAATAATAATAATAAGTGTTTATATATTTTTTGAACATAGCTATGTACAAAAATGGGAATCAGTACATTGAGAATGAGTAAAAATATAAATGAAAAAGTAAATGTAAGTGCAGGTTCATGTAATGAATATGAAAAATTAGTTAACTATAGATTATCTATTATTATGGTTAAAAATCAAAGAACAATGAAAGAAAAAGTATTAATGAGTCTCTGAGTGGCTGCTTGTGGTAGAATGATCCTATTTGATCTATTAGAAATGTTAGACATAGACATACGTAGAATATGATTATAGGGTTGCTCATGATCTTCTTGAAAAGATTCATAGCAAGAGCTTGTCAACGTTCTTTTAGGTCCGGAAGATGTTGTCCAATAATAAATTCTGCCCTCCTTTGTACTCGATGGAGCTTCCGTTCTTGTGTTCTAATCGAAACGTCCAAAACGTCCAAAACTAGCCAAGCCGGACAGGCATAATCGAAGATAGCCAGTATAGTGCTTTTGTAAACATTGATTATCTCTGTATATCAGTGAGGATAGGTCTAAGTATTCTAATACCATAAAGTCGACTAGAAGCTTGTTTCACACACAGCTCAACGTGATTGTTCCAATTTAATTTACTGTTGAATGTAACTCCTAGAAGTAATGTTTTGAGGAATCCATCTAATACATGTAAGTTGTCTCGAATTGATCAAAGGGGATCCGTTTCTTTTCCCTGAGTCTTGTGGTGCTCATTTTGAGATTATGTAGTTAGATATAGTGCTTTAGATTGCTTTTCTATTTGGTTAGGACATCCAGGAACATCTCAGTGTTGTTATCAATTAACTAGACTGCAAATATTGTGCTAGCATATACTCATTGACTATAACCTTATTTATTTTCATAATTTCCAATAATCCTTTTGTGAGTTACCATATAATTTCAAGAAACAATTTGCACAATTTATATATTTTCCAATATATTATCATTAAAAAAACGATAGTCACTCATTTGAGTAAAGTAAAACAAATTGATTGTGCGGGATAGTCTGAAACGGAAACTGGGATATTTCATTGAGTGCCTAATTAGAGTTTCTATCTGTTAACATGAAGATCAATAACAATTTTCTCTGTTGGGAATAAACCTATATTTAATAAAAACTAAAGTACAACAGTGTATGTTTACTATATTGCTGTTTGTGCTGTTTTAAAATGATAGTGCTACATTTTGTCAAAATCAAACAAAATCTGATCTGTTTTAGTATATGTTGGGTTCAAAAACAGAAAACGATATAATTTGCATTCATAATGAAAACAAAATAATGAAATAAAAAATCTAACAAAAGTTTAATGATTTTTCTTTAAAATTTAGGGAATTTTTATTAAGACAAAAAACATGACATTATGATAAACAACTGTATGTGATCAAAATCAGGATAAAGGAAAAATGCCAGGTGCATGAAGTGACCCGCAATTCATTTGCCCAGCGCCCAGTTCAGAGTAAAATAGTTTGTGATTTGGAAACAACACAAGTGATAACAACATTTAAATTATATGTCAGATATACCCAAGTGTCATAATAGAATCACTCTATCAATCAGAGTTCGCAC
>JAYMFX010173985.1:0-11498 GCA_036784945.1 Monocelis spectator | reverse complement strand
TGGCGGAGATAGGAAATTGTGCGCGTTGGTGGGACAAAACCAGCGATATGCGTTTCTGTATTTTAGAGAGTGAACTATTCTCTTGGTCGTATTATTACTCTATGAGTCAGACGGTAAAATAAAAAAGAAATTCAAACCTTCATATTTTTGTGAACTGTTAGAATTTGATCTTTTAATATTTTCTGTGAGTAATCGACACCGGAGGGACTGAAAAACACAATGACGTCAGGTGGATCTTTGTCCTATAATTCAGAAAATGAAGAATTCAAATTTACTAGCTATTATTCATATGTAGGAGAGACACAAAGATAACACATCAATCATGAATCAAGGAACACTTCAAAGTTGACATTCTCTTATAGAATAAAATGCTTTCAAGATGAGAGGAGCATTTTATCTTTTAATTCACTGAGACTTACTGAGAAAGCAGCATTAATTTGATTTTTTAATTGGGAATTTTCTTGAGTTGAATAGGCAACTACAGAATCTATTTTTACACCTAAAAATTAAAATAAACGGATAAATCATTAATTTCGATTTCATTTGAATCAAATTAAAATTATAAACTGATATTATTTTTAAGTAAAATTTACACTTACTACTTTCAGATATATAAGTAGTCTAATATGATTATTGATTTTACGAAATTTAATCATTTAATCAAAACAAAATTTGGGTAATTGTTGTAGATTCTAATGAGGTTGCTAATTGCTGTGTTTATTTCTCTTACCAGCTTCTGTGAGATTATTTGGGAGAATGTCTCGGTGAAGTTTGCCACTGGGGAATAGTATCGGCTTCTCGTTCAGACCTACATACAGTTGTCAATTTACATAAAATAAATTGTTAAAAATAATTGAATCAAATAATGCAAAAATTTGAATTATTTTGAATTTTAAAAATAAAAATAAAATGCTTGTTTACGTTTGGAATATTCTTTGATTATGAGTTTACTGAGCGACTCGGCATTACCAGACTCCATTCCGATGGGATTGAATCCAAGAGATTTAGCTGAAATATCCATGCATATCATCATTATCCCGATACGATACATAGTAATAAAACTAAAAACCAATCAGAAGCATCCCTGCTATCGGCCAAAATCAACAAAGCCAAACCTCCAGCACGTAAAACAACACTGAAATACGTCAGTAAGCTGGAAGTGAGGACTGTGAAACTGTGAACGAGTCAGATCAGACTCCTAAAAATCGATTTCTATGGCTATACAATTTAATAGAGAGTGAGCGACTTCTCGGGGAGTTACGTCATCGCCAGATTTGAGAGCTGCTTGAATTCGGGGTGTGTTGGATGATTGCGTCATCAGAATAGGAGTTGCAGTATTGTTGTTTTAGACACAATGTATTACTACTCTCCGTTACACGAGTTACATTTGATTTCAGTTTAGAGAAGAGCTATCATGATTGCGCAACACTGCAACTCATATTCTTATGACGCAATCATCCAAAACACACTCCGAATTCAAGTAGCTATCAATATGGCGATGACCTAACTCCTAATTGTCACATTTTCTTACTGAGTTTTTCTAATAATCTCTGGCATGAATAAATTTAGCAAATATTTGCTGACATAATAAAACTATTTCACAGCAAGTGACCTACCTGCTTCCCCAGTGGCCTGGCCAACGACAAAACACAAATCCTCCGGTTTCGCTGAAAAATACATGAACAGCAATTCAATAAAATTAAACACAGACGCTTTTACATACAGTATTATCGATCTGAGAGTAACTTTTCATCTTGGATATTGATGACTCTCACTGCCTTATCACCTGTTAGTCCGGCTAATCCGAACACATGGACGGCGCGCTGACTGGTGAAAACTATCGCGGAATAATTTGTGCGCCAATCTTGGGAGAATTTCAGGGCTGAGGGATCGTAGGAGAATTCCAAAGTCTCTATTAGGCTGACCTTGTGTCCTGCGTCTTGAAGAATCTGAATCATCAATGTTTACAATTTAACCACACAATCTATGAAATCCACGGGAAAGATTATAAAGGTCAGATTAACTTTAGTGATTACGTAATAATAAGAAAGAAAGAAACATAGGAAGATTACGTTAAAGATTGACGATGGCGAAACGGATTGTCTATAGTCGGAGAGATTTTTGTGAGGTGTTATCCGATTATAATTCAAAACGACGTAAAGTTTGACATTTGTTAAAACTTATCCTATATCTAAAATGATTTTACAAATTATATTTCAAATATTTCATTGTTTCTTCTTACTTTAGAATAAGCATCGTTGACATCCCCTTCCCCAGATTCTCTCAATGATTTAAACAAGGCAATATGCATTGTCTATAACACAGTCAAAAGATTTCACTAAATCCAAATTCCTGAATACAAAAATATCAATAGAGATATGATCGAATCACTGTATAACCATACAAATACTGCTAAAATAGTTAACAATTTCCAGGGCATAACGTGGCAATATGCACAACCATTCACTGGTGAAATCAATAATCCCCGATAAATATACCTTCACTCAATTAGTCACACAACCAGGATCGCATTTTGATTGATGAAAACAGGAGATGGGACAGACATAAGCGATAGTGGCTGGCCGCTGACACTAACGAATCATACGAGGTATACTTCGGTACCTCTCCCCCACACAGCTACATGAATGAGATAGAGGCTGAACTTTGAGAGTGGTAATCAGAGTATAACTTCACACCAAGACAATCCACCACATTTTTTAGTTATACATCACATCACCTATGACTGAGTGATGATCGAATTGTATAACGATTGTGGAGTTATCTACCTACTAACTGCATGCAATGTAGATCAATATGTTGGAAATGCAAAGTAAAAAATATATTTGTTAAAGTAGATGGGTCATAAGAGCATGATAACACAATACACCCTGACGAGAATAGATTTAGTTTGAAGTTTTATATACACATTAACCTTTCTTAACAGTGTGGAAACTGTGAAAATTAGCCATAAACTTGATCCCGTGAATAAAGGGCCTCCAATGTTTCCAATGAGAAGCGGTCGTGATTGTTTTGAGGATCAAGTTCTCTACCATGTATAAGCATGAGCATTAATTAATATCGAACTTGCTCCTAACAAAATGCACATCATACTCACTTAAGACTCCAAATCCCATTGATAAAATTAAATTGCATATTCTGAGGAATTGTTAGTTGACATTGGTCGAGGTGGTTGATAAATATTCTCTACTTTATGTGTTAGAGCAATTATTATTTATATTTGATATGTAGACCAGTAAAATAATTCAACCATAAAACCATTTTTATTTAAAGATTGTTACAGAAAAGCAATTTTTACACCCTTAACAAACATTCATATATTTGATTATAAAGGAAAGAACTGTAACATATAATTCGTAAATACAAGATAGAGAAAGAATTAAAGCGTGTTGTTGTGACATATTCGATTAGGCAATGAGTTACATAGAGATAGATACATATCACAAGAAGTCTTATCATACATAATGTAATATAAACACAGAATTAGTCATTCAAAGACATTTACACACTTCACTTCTTCTTCTTTTTATTTTTCTTTAGATTTGATACTTCAGGCTGTAATGAAGCAGCGGCAGACTGATTTTGACGACTTTTTAATTTTGGAATTGTGTCGCAGAGATATAGCATTAATGATTGCCTGTTAGGAAATCTAAAAGTAAAAGTATTAAAGTGTGCATTATTGAATATTAAGTAGACTTCTTAAAGTATATACTGTATAAGACGTTTGTTTAATAGGCTTATCTTCATATGCATACTCAATTTGTAAGTAATACAAGTTTAACATATAGAATAGTTACTTCATTATTGAGCATAACTTTATTTAGCCAACCCTGGCCTGGCTGAATAAGGTTATACTATTTTTTGAGGGAGATATTACTTTCAACTCTCATTTACTATGCAGATCAGTGTGTGAACCTATTTATATCTGTAGCAGAATAGCCATGTTTGTTATATAACGATTAAATAAAAATTTTCTGTTAAGGATAGCACTTTTCCATTGAATACTATGTGCTTTATTTTACAGGGTGTTATAGGCAAATTTTCTGAAAGCTTTTTAGAGAAATTTAAACTATTGAAATGGATTTGATTAACAATAGTCTTTTTGAATGGCATGAAATATGAATACAACATCAACACAATGCAATTAATTTGAGATATATAAAAAAAAACTAACTCTTCATTAACAGTTGCTCCATCTTCATTTTTAATTTGAACTTTTAGTCTTCCTCTAAATCTGGATTCCAATACATCCCTCTCTCGACAATAAACTTTATTATTTTCAGGAAGAATATTTAAACCAGTAGTTTGCAAAACATCTTTCATTTCATCAAACTTTGGATTTTCGACTGCTTTAGTTTTTGAAATTTTTCTACCCTCAGCAACAGTTTTTTTACTATTAATATAGGCAGGATAAATGCAAACCCATCGTTCCGGATCAGCATGAGAGTAGTTGGAATTCCAAGATCTCAGCATAATTACACCTGAAAATAAAAATACTTTTTTTAGTATCATTTGCTGAATTTTAGCAAAACTATTGAGTCAAACTATTTATTGCAAGAAAGATGAAATTTTTATTTTGTCACATTAATTTTGTTAATTTTAATAAAAAAGTTTTTCATACAATTAACTTCAAATTGACATATTAGGACTAATGATGTTAGTTCATCAATTGTATCCAGGTACAACATCACATGTTGCGTTTTAAGGGTGTATGTGCACTGTGGAATTAATTACTCAGTTTAGTTGAGTAGTCTAATTTAAACCTCTGTAAACCTTTGCTTTTTATGAAAAGCAACAGTTTTAAGCACTCGGTTTAATTGTTAACTAGTTACTAGTTAAATATTTTATAAAAAAAACATTATTTGTACATTAGCTCAACAAAGATTTTTTCTCTATTTGAGGTAGTTAGCTAAAATTAAACTGATTGTATAAATTATTTTTTATCTTTTGGGGTTTGTGTTAACTCTCTTTTAGTACCTTTGAACATAAACTGGATAAATAATAGCACAATTTGTCACTATATCATTGACCATGTGGGCATTAGGTATTCAGGGTGACCATATTCAGTATCTAGTAGAAAACTGGACCTACAAGAACAACTTGGCCTTAAGGGACATAATTTACTTTATTTAGATGACATTAATAACATATGACGACATTATTAAATTATGAGGAAAAATAATTATGTTATAATTGTGCATAATTTAGAAAACTATTTTACCTGTTTAGCAAAAAATAAAATAAATAACCGATAAGATTTATTGTAAAGCATATGCTGGCAAATATTTATTTAATTTCTTCAGATAAATAAAGAGGTTAAAAGATTTTAAAATAAGTCAATCACCATTTTTATCTCCTTTGTTGAGCATAATTTCATTGTTGCAAAGCATCTTTAAAGAGTTTTAAAGGTTTATCAAATAAACATGATTTAACATTGTAAAAACTTTTTCTACCGAATTTTTTGTTGAAAGGTTAAATATTACATAATAAGCATGTTACAATAAACATGTTTGTCAGAATCAATTTTTGTTTATTGTAGTAGCGCTACAATTTGAAATAATCAAATTCTTATACTTTTCTACGTGATTTAACCAGCAAATAATATTTTAGGAAACATGTCTCTTAATAAACTCGGAGTTGAAGATATTGATGTTAAGTGCAAGCGAGTTCTGATAAGGTAAGAAAACTTTTGTAAGACTTTTCCATTTTGTTGTATTTTAATTAACGTATACATTTAATTAATTACTATTAATTGCTCATTTTATGGATTCTCATCAAACTGGTCATAAAATATGTATAAAATTATTGTAATTTAACAAATTAGTCACATTTATAAATCTATATAACTTTTGTAATTATTGGATTCATAAAAATACATGCTATTGCTATTTCTTATCTTTTTTTCAATCAGTATTTCTCAATTTTTCAAGGTATTATTTCATGTATATTTAATTAAATTTTACCTGATTTCATTATTTAAAATAATCTACCAATAATTGAACTTTGTATTATTTGTTAAAAAGTAAAATAAATACATTACTAGAACATAATATAGGAAAATAGTTATATAAGCTTATAGTTAAGTATGCATACCCAACAACATATAGATTTATATCACGATTGCCACTCATCCAGATTTCTACTTGTCATGATCTCATTCTTTAAAAAGCATAAAAATGTAATAAAATAGTGTATATGCTATTAAAGGATTTTTCCTTCATCAATATTACAAGAAAATCTGAAACATGTACATCTATCTTTAAATATATTTTATTCCAGTGATTTTTTCAATATCATTACTGAGAGTTTTCACTATCTATAATTCAAAAAATGTATGATCTATTAATTAATTAGGAAAGACATTTTTTCCTATGCCTGTTCTAAAATTTAATTTTAGCATAAGTTTAATGTTTAATTATTTTTATTATTATCTTTTAGAGTTGACTTTAATGTTCCTATGAAAGATGGAAAAGTTACAAATACACAAAGGTTGGCTTCTGTTACTTACTTCATATGTTTATTATAATGAGTGTATGAAAACTGAAAATTTTATATCATCTTGTCTGCAGAAGAAGAAAATTAATTCAAAGCCCATAGGTTGAAATCTACTTTTTGTTTACATGTTTTGAAAAACAGTTATTTTACTTTCTCATTTTCTTTTTCACATGAAATTAGTTATTTTATAACTTTAGTAATCCAGCAATACAAAATCAGTAATAATAATAATGATATCTTAGTTTTTCTTTTCTTCTAATATTTTTATGAGACATTAAAACTCTGAATTTTTCTCATAACAAAAACATGCTTCATAAATAACAAATTATTCTCCTTATCTTGTAAATACTGAATTTCATTAAATTTGTCTGCAGACAAGATAATTTATTGATGATTTAAAAGTGAGAAAAAATTCCTTATTCTTAATTTTTGACAATTTCAGAATCGAAGCTGCTCTACCAACTGTCAAGCAAGTTCTATCTAAAGGTGCAAAAAGTGTTGTTTTAATGAGTCACTTGGGTCGACCAGATGGAAAAGTGCAACCCAAATACTCATTAGCTCCTATTGCTGAAGTGGTACAAAAACTTTTGGGTCACAATGTAACTTTCTTGGAGGACTGTGTCGGTGACAAAACTATTGAAGCTTGCAAGAATCCAGCTAATGGATCTGTGTTTTTGTTAGAGAATTTGCGCTTCTACAGTGAAGAGGAAGGCTCTGGTCTAGATGCTGATGGAAAGAAGGTAAGAAGAATTAATGGCGTTTAAGGGAGTTGTAAACCAAACTTGACTGTAAAAAATCTTAGAGACAAAAACATTTCCTCTCCACTTGGTGTTCCGTCGGTTGTCTCTTTTACTCAGACGGGCATCTTCCGGATGCCAGAACCTGTTAGGTATCCAGTGATCAGTCACACTAATCGATGATCTTAGTTCATCAAGATTCTTGCTGATCCAAGCAGTGCTACCGTCCAATTGAGATGTCTATTCCTAGCGCTTTCACCGATTTCATATAGCTTCTTTGGTGTTGTTCCAATATTGTCGCCAAACATTTATTGATTAACACTTTTCCATCACCGATAATAGTGAGTTAGTGAGTTATTTAGATAACAAACTAAGTTACCCTACCTGAAAACTCATTAGAAATCTACGCTTGTGTTTTGTCTCATGCTTATATTTAATGACAGGCTCTTCAACTTAAATCATATTTAGGTCAAAGCGGACCCAGCAGCTGTGAAATCATTCAGACAAAAGTTGACTTCTCTTGGTGATGTCTACATTAACGATGCTTTTGGAACTGCCCACAGAGCTCACTCGTAAGAACGTCTTGCGATGTTTTTATTTTTAATATTTAATATAAAGAATATGAAGAATATTTTTAATGTTCATTCATTTAGATCGATGGTCGGCTGTGAATTACCACAGAGAGCTGCTGGAAATTTGATGAAGAAGGAACTCGACTACTTTGCGAAAGCTTTGGACAAACCAGAGCGACCATTCCTCGCTATCTTAGGAGGGTAAGTTGAATCGTGATGGCAAATTAATGTTCATCCAATCAGTCTTCCTTCTATACATATTGACTATCAGAGTGTTGTTCTTTTTTCAATTCAGAGCTAAAGTTTCGGACAAGATCTTGTTGATCAAGAATATGTTGACCTTTGTGGATGAGCTGATCATTACCGGCGGGATGGCCTTCACTTTCTTGAAAACCCTGAAGGGCATGAAGGTATTTCACTTCGTTTTAATTAAAAAATATGAAGAAGCAATTTGTTTAAATCAAAAGTGAATCAATTCAATTCGATATTTTCAGATTGGGAATAGTTTATTTGACGAGTCTGGCGCCAAGATTGTGCCAGAAGTTATGCAAACAGCAGAATCTAAAAAAGTAAAGATTCATTTACCGATAGATTTTGTGACCGGCGACAAATTTGCCGAAGACGCTGCCGTTGGAAAAGCGACTGTTGAATCTGGCATTCCTGATGGTCAAATGGTTAGTTATCAAAACTCAATTTTCTTTCCATTTTATTAAAATTTGTTAAAGTAAAAATACTACTATTTAACTTTTGTGAGTAGTAAATCATCCCTTATCGCAATTTTAATATTTTACTACATCACAGTAGAGTAATAGTTTGATAATTCCAGTTTTTATTTTATTCATCAGGGACTCGACTGTGGTCCTGAAACGATGAAACTTTTCAACGAGGCCATCGGTCGTGCCAAGACCATAATTTGGAACGGACCCATGGGTGTGTTTGAATTCGCGTCATTCTCATCCGGTACCGAATCCGCTATGAATGCTGTGGTGAAGGCCACCCAAAACGGCACTTTAACAATCATTGGTAAATGTCCCACCATTCTACTCTTCATTATCCGCTCTCTCTAAATATATTGAGAAATTTCTTTAACATTAAAAATTTTTATTTTTGCAATTGCAAATAATTCCTTAATTTTGAATTTTTGTTGTGGGGAGTTAAATTTTAAGTGCCATTTCTTTCAGTGAAAGAATAATTCAAATCCGACAAATAGTTTATGAGTGACGTCATTTTGAAGTCACGCTGGTTGGTTTCCTCACGCAGATAAAGCAAACCATCGATATAATCAAATCAAAGAGATTGCCCAGAGTAGGGAAAATATGTTCTAATTAATGGGACTGTTAAGTGACCCTCCAATTCTATGGAAAATGACTTGCCTTGGATATACGAAGAATATACAGACAGAGATTATGTAGTATCCAAGGGAAGTCAATTTCCATAGAATTGGAGGGTCACTTAACAGTCCCATTGACCATTAAAGTGACCCTCCAATTCTATGGAAATTTATACGGCCGTATCTCTGCAATGATATTTGTTTGGTATCTAAGGGCGTATTAACAAATCGATTTCCATAGAATTTGAGGGTTACTTTAACGGTCCATTGACTCACTCCTCTTAACAACTCTCTATTAATCAAAAGGATTTTTTGATTTCGTTTGAATTTATTGAATTGTTTAAAGATTTGAGTTCTAACTCCTGTGACGACAATTAATGATTTTGAAATATCGATTTTTAAAATTATTCAATCAATCTGAAAACTAATTAAGCGTTAATTAGTTCTTATTCTCATTAATTAATTGAGTATATATATATTCTGTAGTGGTTCATGTCATTCTAATGGATCATATTCTTGCGTGTTGAATCTCTGAATATTCTGCAAGTCGCTGCTCCCCCTGTCTGGGGTAGATAAGTAAATGAGTTGATATCCTGGTGAGAGGAGATAGGCACAGAATATTGGAGTATCTGGTTAGTGTTTGTGGCATTGAGTTTTCTCCTCAGTGGATGATACCGCTCTCATAGTCAACTCAACCTCACATAGTTTTCTTATAATAATTTTGTTTCATTAAAAGATCAAATTAAGCGGCATAATTATTTTCCACCCAAAATAGACGCAGAGCTGCTATTTTTTATTGTGATAAGATCGCTTCCGGGCGTATCCTTCGCTCGAATCCATCTCGACTTATTCAAAAAGGAATAAATAAATATATTATTCCTCGGATAGTAACCGCTCCTACCTGATCTCTCTCTCTCTCTCTCTCTCTCTCTCTTTCTTTACCTTAAGAGATATAAAAGGAGAATTAGTGCTGAGAACTTTTTGCGTCACTTTTTATGTGAATTAATTTATTTGAGTTGACCCCCAGCTATTTCATGTCTCTCTCTCTCTCTCTCTCTCTGTGTGAGTGTGTGTGTGAGTGTTTTTCGGCCAGAGAAATTATTTCCCGATTATCCGAGAGGGTATTGCTACGGGTCTACTCCCCGGAGAGATGAGTTGTGACTGCTCAGACTAATTATTCACTGTGCTCACGACTCGAGTCAGTGTGGTTGATGAGCTCTCACTCAATGTGTAATTGAGTAGCGGATGTGTCTTCAATCCCACAGGATTCACAACATCTTTCACAATGAGGGAATTTAATAGAGCTGCTCCTCAACTATCGACACACACCGAGATTCACTCATCTCTACTCGACATTTCTCGTTAGTTTGGACCAGTCGGAGTCCGTACCCTGCTTGCGCTCTCAATAATCTCTATCTGCATGAATTTATCGATTTTCTCTCCAGACAGGGAGATGTACATAGTGTGTTATTGAATGCGATTTCTTTTAAAATCTCTTACTTTTTCGGCTGTAGGTAATCTTAGATTTATTGGTTCTTAAATAACTTGTCAGCATTGGGACCCTCAAATTGACCAGTAAATTGACTCGATATTAATAGTTAACCAGTTGCAGCCTGCTCGTTTCAATTGGCTGCTTGACACTCGGAGTGTTCTCATTGGCTAAACAGACGGCTAATCAAAGATCGTCAATAAGTTTACAATAACAAAGCGAACGCACATCAAAAAGCAAAATGTTGATTTCTATGAAAATAAATCTATCTTGGGATTAATGATAATCTGTATCTCTGTGTTCATAGTTTCTATCATCTCTATTATCATGAGTATGTCAAACTTATTCATTTTCATTGGGTTTGACAATCACAAACTCTCTATGCAATCAAAAAAAAAACTTTACCAATTGTTTCAGTCCTTCACAGACAATTATTTAATTAGCTGCAGTGATTATAATCTAATAAATAGTTTAAATCCAATTTAACTCTTTCATTTGGAAAGGTCAAACTATTCTGTTATCTTTAAGAATGTTTCCAGACAAATTGAAAGAATTAATTAATGCCGTTTCGTGTGCAGTAACCAAAATGAAATATTCACAAGATGATTTTCCAATAATATCTCAATTTTGATTAATTCTTAAATTAAAGTTTTAAAACTTTTTTATTACCAACTCAACACGCATTGAGATTCAATTGATACTCATCACTCAACTCAACACACATTGAGATTCAATTCATACTCATCACTCAACTCATCACTCTACTCAATACACATTGAAATTCAATTGAAACTCATCACTCAACTCAACACACATTGAGATTCAATTGAAACTCATCACTCAACTCAACACACATT
>JAYMFX010173763.1:0-11508 GCA_036784945.1 Monocelis spectator | reverse complement strand
AGATATTCAAATTCATCATATCAGCAATGCATCACAATAGAGATATTCAAATTCATCATATCAGCAATGCATCACAATAGAGATATTCAAATTCATATAGCCTTCTTAAAAACGCCGCTTTTTAAGGATCAATCGATAGACTACTAACCTGCTTCATAGCTTCCAATCTCGACTGAATGTAGGACGCCTGACCCATAAGGAGATCTGCAGTTTCATCACGCTCCTTCATTCGACTGGCCAATTGACGCGCTTCGACAAGAACTTTGTCTAGACTACTTTTCATAACCTAAAATGAAAATAATGATGCGTGTGAGTTCGAGTTAATTCTTTTATTAAAAAGTAATCCTTCAAAACAGACGATATAATGACCTTAAATTTGGCCGGATTTTCAGGTTTAACTTTTTTGTTTTGTACTGAAATCAGTCGCCCGCTGTCCGGAATAGTATCATGACATGGTAAATAATCGTGACAATTATAAAGATAATGTTGATAGAAATTATAAAAGGAATAAAGAATTTGATAAAAATTCCACCGCCAATCAGGAGTTAGTCTCCTTCTAGACTTTACAATAGGCAAGTTGATTTGAGCTTTAAAACAATGACACTACAGTCTCATAAAATTCACACACAAAATACTGCAAAATGATAAAAACGAACCGAAAAAGTAACTCATAATGTAAAAATTATATTTTTCTGCTTTCAATATGTACACAAGATAATGCACGAATTACATTATTAGAGCACGGTCTGGTGCTGCAATATTTACAAAACTATCTTTACATGAATGAATAAGAGGAGTCAACAACACAACTCTAAATGCAATATGAATGGGGATTGGCAGCAGCAGCAGTCACAATATAGCGAATTGTGAATAGAGAAGGCGGCGCACATTGAAGTAAGTGTCGGATATCGTGCCCTCCAGCAGGAACTTCCCAGCCTCGGAGCGCTTAATGGCGACACAATTGTCAATCACCAAGACACCGCTGAGAAACTCCGCATTCATGCCGTGATTAATGAGAATTTGTTTCACCTAAAAACAATAATAATGGAATATTCGATTGATTACGTAATCACTATTCGATCGATAGTCGAATCTATCTATAAGCTTTACCACCCGCTTCTAACTAGAACACATTATTAAACTTTTGTTAAATTCCCCTATCTAAACAATTTTGTGACGGACTATGACCCTGCGCGACCCAGGTTAAAGACACTGACTGATCTAAGTAATAACCAACCCGATAATCTGTACATATGTTTGACTGCACCAAAATTAACAGAAATGTAAATTAAATAAATTTGCAACCCCTCGCCCAACGTACATCGGAAAGTTTCGGCTCATTGACGAGCACCGTAGCGTGATCTTGAACCTTTCCTTCCGGTGGCACGAGAACTGGCACCGTCTCATCAGCGGCAGAAGAATGATCATCGTCTCCATCATTCGCATCCTTCGGGTCGCAAACATTATGCTCGATAATGACATCTGCGTCAATCCACGATAATTCGTAATCGCGAATTTTAAAGAAATTCAAACTCGATACTAAACTGTCCTTCATACGAGCCTGTAAACAATAGACGATTACATGCTTTTAGAATCCAATAATCCAATAATGTATTCATAATCATTACGATTTATTTCTACTACTATAAGTAGAAAGATAAACATTAAAATTAAATTCCCTACCATAAGTAGTAGAATTATGAAAATGATATTTTTAAATAACATCCAAAATAATGATGATTATTCCTACTTGATAGATGAAGCCCTCTTTCGTGCAATCAATAGTGTCTCCTACGCATGGTGTATGAATGAGGTCGGGACTTAAATGCATATTAGTGCGACAATACTCTGCCAACTGATTGGTGGCTTTGGGACTGCCACGCACAAGTATAATCTCCTGCGGCCGAAAGCTGGAAAGAATCTTTTTCATCGCCTCGCCATCCGATCGTCCCTGAATAGTTTGAGAATCAATTGATTAATAAGTCAATTCTCTCGATGACCATATTTAGGTACACAACGTGTAAGTGAATTCTTTTTTTTTACTTCGAAATCAATAAAGTAGACGCCGCATTTTATGGAGATCTCTTTGGTTTCAGTGATACACTTTGTGGGTACTTCTCCACTCAGTAGGTCTGAAACTGTCTGGTGGTGAGTATTGCCATGACCACTGCTAGAACTAATGCCACGTGAATCGGTGAAAGCTGAATGAAATAATAAGTGACAGATATTCCCAACTAACAGATTCATCTTGCTATGGACCACTTGGATATTTGGACGACCCCCAGCGGATTCTATCCTGAAACATTATTTATTCTTATAATGTTCTACTCGTGTAGCTCAAATTTAGCTTTGCTTAATTTTCATTGGCTCTCGCAGCTATTGCCAGAAGGTCTGAGACCTTAAAATCAATGGCAGTCGTCCAGAAATCCAATTGGTTCAGTTAGGAGCAAGAGTTTCCTTACCTTTCTTTATTTTAGCAGCAGAAGTGACATCAGCGGCAGTTTCTTCTTTATGAGGTTTATCGTCCTGAACTATGGTGACTACCGCCCCATCAGAGCTGCCCGTGTGCCCGATAAAATCAGTGAGACTTACCTTCTCACCATATTCGTCCCAGACACGCTAGAAATGGAGCAAAAGAGTGAATGTCTGTGTGATTGGGATTAGCTTTTACTTCAATCATGATACTGACGGAATATATTATCAAGAAGAAGAAGAATTGAACAACTGGAGGACTAAGATGATGCATGGTCAGTTCACCAGACAGACAAGAGAGATCACATCAGATGACCAATATTGGCAATGGTTTCAAAAGGAAGAGCTGAAGAAGGAAACGGAAGCACTGATCCAAGCCGCACAAGATTAAGTAAAATGCGATACGGAGTGAAGAGCTGGAAACTGAAGACAGTTAAAGTCATATCAGGCGACAAAACGTAAATGATGGGTCGCCCTCCGAGTGCAAAAACCCTCAAGAGGTTGAAGATACCGATCATAGTCGAAGCGCTATAAATAGACATCTAAGTAGGACTCATTCAGAAGATAGAACTGTTAGGATCAGCAAGAATCTTGAGAAAGGTGATGATGGACCGATCGACAAGCGTAACTGATCAATAAATATCCAACAGGCTAGGCATTGATTTTTTTAGAAGGTAAAGTACAATAATTACCTTCTTTTCATTATAGGGAAAGAGTAATTGCGTCTTCTTTGCAGCTTTAAACCAAGGGCCACCCGAATGCGGCTGTGTACCGATGGTGATATCAAATGTTGGACCGTGCTTGCTGTGATGCTCTGCATTCTTCGACGGTAATCCGGAGATGCTATCCATACGTGCTGTGCCAGTTGTGAGCGCCGTGTCCATCAATTCATCATCTGAACTGTCCTCATCTTGCTCCATCATGGAGATTTCAGTTTGCAGGCCCCCCGGTAATCCGCTAGCAGAAGCGTCTAAATCTAAAAGTTAAATCTGATTGGTAGATTTGTTTGAACAGTTTCAAAATCTAAAAATAGCTCACCGGGCCTAATGTACATAATACATACCTGCGGCCCCATTAAAGAAACTACCAGCAGTGTCCTGTCCGGCGCCTGATTCCATCCGCTTCTTCTCCAAATACTCTTCCAACTCTTCGCCGACCAATCTGACCCGACTACCAACATCCAGGCGTGTACTCTTCAAGTTTGCATCATCGTAGAGATTCTGCGCGAGAGTTCCAGTTGAGCAGCGCTGCGTGAGGATCACCAAATTCTTCTCATTGTCGCACCATTTGAGGAAAACATCTCGCGAGAAGCCATTCTGTAGGTCCGCCTGTGAAGCCAGGACCACCTAATAATAAAGAACGACAAAGACTGATTTATAAGCAGGGCGGGATATCATGAGTTGTAAGCATGCAAATTATGCTCTCAGTAAGTAAATGATTGCAATCTATCATGAAAACTTACCTTCGGTTGGGAGACGTTGTCCAACTGGTCCATAGCATGGCACAACTGCATGTGTCGAAAGTTGAATGGATTGGTGCGCTGATCTTCAAACGTGCGCATCACTTTATCTGACATCCATTCCACCTGCGACTTCGCGAATTCTATCACATTAAAGGCGACATGGTTAAGCAAAGCAAGACCATAAGCCATTAGACCAGACTCCTAATAAAAAAATTAGTACACGAAATTTACATTTTTTGATACATCAAAAGTTTAAAAAAGTGTGAAAATTTAGAAACGTAAAAACACAGCACACCACAGTATAGAAAAACATTTACTTGATTGTGCCATAATTGTTCGAGAAGGTGAGCGATCTCGAGACATCGTCCAGCGGTATCAACCGCCAGTAAAACATTCCCACCACGTCTCAGAGTCTGCATGATCGATTTCATCAGTTGCTCATCTCGAGTGCGTCTACGGGACTAAAAACAGGTGGACACTAAAATATCGGCTGCAATTGTTAGCGAATGAGTAGATTCTATTCATTTCTACCTGAGTATAAAGAGCATTCCCAGCATCGGCAATGAGCAGATGTGGCCTCAAACACGAATCAAATGCGGCACCATTCAAATGACGCTCCTTTTTGTGATTGTAATCGATGGCATAGACAATGTCCGTGTCGTCCTTCATAATTTTCCACATGGTACCGCCTAACATGTGACCTACAATGAAAGAGAATCAAGGTTACAAAGTAAAGAGAGCCTCTTTAAAAGCCGCGTGGCCACAAATTGACATCACTGCCTTTATTGAGACTAGAGCCAGCTACCTACCTAAGTTATATTAGCAAATGAATTACGTAGATAGGTATAAATAGAAATGTTCTGACAAATTTTTATCATTATTTATCACTTTACTATTCAATTTATTTTTAGATAAAGATATCATAACTCTACTACTAATATTTCTATCACATTTCTAGCATCTTCTAATGACGATTGAATAGCCATGTATGTGATAAATCCTTCCTTTTAAAAATTAATTAGATATTCATAATGGGGTATCTTCACACACAGATGGATGAAATATCAGAATGGCTAATGCGCTTATGTGATTAAATATTGAAATGTTGTTCTAATAGCTCTAATAATTCCTATAATTCAGACCTGACTCTTACACCGTATTCTCAATCTATTTTAGGAATACTGCGAGATATAAAAACTATAATTACTTAAAAAGATCAATCATTAGAGTGTGTATAAATGTAAGCATATCCTGTAGATCAGAAAGAAGGGAGGATTCAGCCTCTAACAAAACAACAATAAGCTTATTATTGACATTTTCATTCTTTTTGAAATGACTTTCAATACGCGTGTAACTGCTTTTGAATGTAACCAAATATGTCATTTATCTATGTAAGAAAATGAGGAATATGTAGATTAGTTCCACAATCATTAGTGCAAATCAACATTACATGGCATCTAACTATTTCAATAAACTCAATTCTTTCAATGAAAATGTCTTAGTATCATTGTGGGGAAAATTACCTGCTGGTAAAGCTGTAATAGTTAGACCTTGACCTTTTCCATGAAGGTTGATAGTTTGGTGAAACTTCACTTGAACAAATAGATCGAATGCGGCATCAACATCATCCAATGAAAACACTTGGAATTCTTCGCCACTGAATTTTGATTGGTAGATATCGTACATGAACAACTGGCCCATTTTATAAACTGGAGTGGTGGCATAAACTGGACAATTCAGGCCGCATTTACCAACTAGATAGGGAAGCGCGCCCAAATGGTGAGGATCAGGATGGGTTAGAAGAATGGCGTCAATGACTTTGGCATACTTTTTAACTTCTTCAATACCAGATAGATTGAAGCCTTCATCAACTCCACAATCAAGAAGGAAATGAAACTCATCAATCTAGAATGAGTATAAAAAAATAGATCCATAGCTACATAGAATATTAAGATTAATACTGTTGGAATCACCTAATTATTCAGTTATTGATAGAAATTTTAATGTTAACAATTCAACTAACTTGCAACAAATAGCAAGGTGGATCACTTGACTGTGCCCCAGAAAATGCATGGAAACGTATAATGGAAGTGGACATTCCAGCTGAAATAAATAATGATCTGAAATGTGAAATCAAATCAAATATACATGATGACACATAGTATCAACATACTTTATGAATATTATTTTCAGATTTAAGAAAATAATAACTCAAATTCATTTTTGAAGCTTAGAATGAATGACTGGACAATTTTTCAGCAATTGATCTTTTATAAGAATTTGAGACATCAGTGTCAGTTCAAAAAAATGTATAAAAAAAGTTTCCTTAATCTTTCCAGTATGAGAGATAAATAATATTAATCAATATGGATGAACCTGAAGGGAATAGAATTAATGCAGGAAAGCCTGCATATAAACAGTTTTAAAGAAAATTGAATTAAGTATCTGACAGAGAAGTCTGAAAAGAAAAGCAGATCAAAAATTAGTGGTTTAAAATTTCCTATTTAAGCTCACTTATTGAAACAAGTATTCAAGCTCTTTGCTTCTAAAAATCAATGACTATACTAATGTTTTCAAGAAATGTAATAGAAAATGTTTATTTTTGATACATATGAATTTAAATCAACTTTAAGGTGAGTAATAAGATAAATTTGGTTTCTGTTGAGAGTTAAAGTCAATTAATACAGCATACATTAAGTAAAATATTTTTATGTCTTTGTCTTAATTTTAATAATAATTTAATATCAATTGTGCATAATTAGTAACCACAATGTCTCAATCTATTTGGAAGTAATGTACTAATTAATATTAACAAACTAGGCTATGTTTGAGTTTTCTATAAACCAAAAATTTTTAATGGCATATATTTTTGATATATATATATGTCATCACTAGCAAAATTGACAAAATTTTAGCATGATAAAAACTATCTAGTTCAGTCAAAATATTGCTTTAAAGACTTTAGGTAGGCAGCTAGATATTCATACAAATCCTACAATAAATTAAAATGTCATGTTATACAAAATAAATTCATGAAACTTGACCGAGTCACGTGTCAATATGGTTAGACATCAAGATATGAGATTAACCAATCAGAATTTCAGATTTATAGTCAACTTCCATAATTTGACATTAAGTTTTATGCAAACAACTAACCATATTTGAGTATTTCCATCTATAACATGACAGATACATATTTGTCAATATAGTTTGACATTTTTAATTTGTAGTGTATCATTATTAACTTGTTATTTGTTACTATGGTTCTACTATAACTAATTTTTTGCAGTGTACATTTTTGGTACTATCTGTACCAAGCTCATAATAAATATTAGAAATAAGGTCAGTATATATTTAATTTGTGTACAAAGACATTATTCTATAATACAAAATCAAAGGATGATTTTTTTAAGCATGAATCACAACAAACTTCCTTTTTTGTTTTTCTACATGCAATTTAAATCTGTTGGTACAAATGTGATTCAAATTGCAACTTTGTAAAAAGAATGAAAATAAGCATGGTTAATAGGAAAGCAAATGCTTAAACAATTTACAATGAATCCTTCATATTATCTATAATAAGGTATTTTTTGAAGAATTATTTAGCAGATGTTAAAATTAAAATCAGAATTCATATGCATTTAATCAGACAATAAAAACATGCAGTCAATATTTTATATTATAAAAATCAAAGCAATGATTTTAACGAATGTAAAAGAAAAATTACAACAAGCTTCAAGTTCAAAATATAAAATAAGTATAATTTAAAGAAAATAAATTATCAATTTAATCTTAATATTTTATATCTATTTTGTAGAATACTCAAGATTAAATCAAACGTTTCTATCACTCTTTTTATCTAATTACTTTTATTGTAAAATCTGAGTAATAATAAATAATTATTATTTCAAATATGTATGATTAATAATTTTACTAGTAAACTAGACAGTGGATTCAAACATATTTTGTGATACCGTTTGCAGCAAACAATAACAAAATAAAGAAATAATCCGTCTTAAAATCGTAAATATCTTTCAGTAAAAGAAACACGTCTAAGTATTAAGAATTTCGAAAATGATGATAAATGATTAAAATCTGAATTAAGATGATATATTTTAGATTAATGGAAGTGATCAATAGAGAAAACTACATTTGTTTCTACGCTAAAAAAGCATATTGTATATTATTTTGTTTAAAATATTCAATTACTTTATTCCATGGCTACATGTAGATATCATATACTCTGCGCTATACAAAAACATAAAAATAAGTTTTATACTTATTGTCACGTAAATCAAACAGAAATGTAAGTTGATTATTCTATCATTTTTTTTCCAGATTATATAGTTGGGGACACATTAGGACGTTTTGAATCTTTACCTTTACTTCTTTTTTCTTAAATATAAAATTACCTTTATTTTAATTAAAAGGGAATCTAAAATGGTCACAATATTTTTTTAATTGATTCATTGCTTAATAATGTCAATGCATTTGATATATAAGAATCCATAAAGACTTTTAACAATCTTGAGAATGATTTGAACAACATTAGACTTTAGAGGAAGTTTTAAATGTTAGATGACATTATTGAGGGAAATATATGTAAAATATAAAGATCTATCAACTATTCTACCTTTGATTTACACTTTATCAAAAGTACCTAAAAATCTCTTTTTGGTATGAATTTTTTTTCTTTTATTAAAACTTTACTCACCAAAATAATGAAGGATTACTGCATATAATGAAACTGGTAATTCTGGTATGAGTTAGAAGAATATTAAAGAAAGCTTATAAAAGTTTACATTGTATACTTACTTAATTATAAATGGAGAATGTTCCAAATGGGGAAAACTGGTTTTAAGCTATAATTTAAGTTCTGTTTTAGATAGTAAGACATTTTTACTATTGAAATAATGAAATTTGGAATTCCTTTTATAGCATAATTTTAAGACTTTACTTACATAATGTATAATGTATAATCATTCATATTAAATGAAAATAAGAAAATTTGGCAAAAAAATGGATATTTTACATAATCTTTTTAACTAAGATAATCTTTATCATTTTACCACCAAATTTTACATTTTTAAACTTTTGCATGGAGAAACTATACATCTACATATGATATGCCACTGAGAAGATTTTTTATCATTCAATATTTTTTCACATCCTCACATTCTTTTTCTGATCTAGATTTATTGTTATCATTTTAGATATTTTAATCAGTGAACAAAAATGAATATAAGGGGCTTTCTAAAATGTGATAATAATTATTATCCACTGTGCACAAAAGTGACAACTATTGGACAAGATGGCTGTCATTTAGTTGTTCCTGTAAGTTTGATTAGGTTATTATAAAACTTATTTCGAATGAATTATAGATAATTAATTTTGATGTTTCAGAAACATTTTTAAATTTTGCTTTACAGGACCAATATTCTGACCCTCAGCATGCCATTATTGAATTCTGTGAAACAGACCAGATATTCACACTGAAAGATTTAGATTCATCACAGGTTAGAATCTTGTTTTGTTTATAATGAACATAAATTGAAATCAAGTATTACTTTTTATAAATACAATCTTCCAAATAGAAAACTCCTCATTGATTTAGTACTTTCCTTTGATCTGTGTCTTGAGTATTTCACATTACTTATTTTTATTTCCTAATTGAATAGAATGATTGAGAAATAGTTTATTTTTAGGGTACTTATGTGAATGGTTGTCGAGTACAAAATGCGGCAGTACATTTGCATCCAGGAGATACTATAAAATTTGGAATGAATGCACCATCCTTTGAGTTTCTAGTTGAAGGTGTAAAACCAGTAAGTGATGACATGAAATGAAGATCTATTGAAATATAAATTAGTTTGTTTTATATACATAGCAGTTATTTTTGAATTTGTAATACTTTTAAAATATTTTTTTTAAATATTTCGTATTATTTTTCTTTTTAGGCCCAATATTTCTCTAACAACAGTCTACCCCCAAGGTCTGCTTATCAAACTCAGTCTGGTAATATGATATCTGTAGACTCTAGGACACTTTCTCAGCAGGGTTTCTATCAGAATAACAGGACACTTACTCAAAGGACTGGCTCTACACCTCATCTAGCCTGGTCATGTAGTCCTATGGGAGGCGTCCCTGCTACCAATTCTGGCCCCAACATTGGCAGCTTTATCCCCGCCTCTTCGAGCAATCAGACAGTGCAGCATCTGCCTCCTAGGAGCTCTAACTTGGGATCCTCCACTCATAGACTTGGAAGACCACTTAGTGCTGGAAGTGCTAAGCGGAGCATTCTCTTGACCAATAACACTACAGCTCCTTCTCAACCAGCAAAAGGTAATGAATGCCTATTATTGTGATTGATATTACATATAACTAAATCTTATCAGCATGTTGAGAGGCTATATATACGAGACAAAAAGTTGCCAATTTGATTGATCGTCATTTGGTGATTTTAATACCCACATCTTCAATCCTTTATTTTTTTCATATTCTGATTGTCTATTCTATCCTATATGCTATACGATATTTTCTACATTCAATGTAGAACATTAAAAATTTTGCAATAATTTTTAAATGATCCTTTTAATACTGAATATTTAATAATGCATTTCAGGTGGCTATATTCAAGGTATGCTTAATGTTTTGTGTTACATGTTTCTCATTATCTTCACCATATAGTAGATTAGGTTCTTGGAGCACACAATTTATGTATGAATGTTTAGTTAGAGTTTCACAAGAATGAAATGAAATGAAATTTTCTTTCATGTTTACCAAATTTTAAACATTTTGTGTACCATTTTATGATCATTTAATTATATACTATAGTCATATAAACATTTTACAACTTTAGGAGGCTGGGTGGCTGGACCCAGTAAAAATTCAAATTTACACGACCAAGCTCCTACTGTTGTTGATAATACACTTACCCAAGAAAAGGTAAGAGTGAGAATTCATATCATAAGACTTGTAGAACTAAACCACTAAAACCACCACTAACTAATTCATATCTACTTATACTTCTAGGAGCAAAGGATTACCAATCTTGAAAGAGAAATCGATCGATTACAACAGGTCGAATCAGAAATGGCGCATAAAGATGACACTATTAATCATTATAAAATGCGTGTAGATGAATTGGAGAGTCAAATGGGGAATATGTTTGACCCAGATTTAAGGACTCGACTCATGCGATTGGAGCAGGAAGTATCCAATAAACGAGAAGAAGTCGACAGTTTAAGACACCAATTAGCGCAGGTGGGATAGAAATCAGCTTATTAGTATATAGTATTAACCAAATAAATAAAAATAATATCTCTGGCTTGGACATGATGCTTTGACAAAAAAATCTTATTATAATTTTTTGGATAATTCTAGAGGGATTGTTTTTTTGGTTTTGTTGGTATGTCACAAAAATAGCTTTGTATTGAAATAGCTTTAGTAATATAGCTTTGGATTTAGAGCTTTGAATTGTGTTAGATTTGGTACGAACTAGCTTTGAATTGAGTTAGCTTTAGTACGAATTAGCTTTGAATTAAGTTAGCTTTAGTACGAACTAGCTTTGAATT
>JAYMFX010173652.1:0-11510 GCA_036784945.1 Monocelis spectator | reverse complement strand
GACTTACCAAATCCCTACACTCAACTCGTACAACGAAATGAATTTCTTGGTAAGGATGCTTTTTACCAACCGATGATTATAACTTTCGGACTCACTTCTCTATTTTTACTTAATTTATCCCTTCTCACATACTGTATCTTAATTTTGCGTTTGTCAATTTTAAAAATAAAGCTTATCTTATCTTATCTTATTATCTGTGTGTGGTGAATATTGTATGAACTTACGTGAATTCTCCAGGAAGGTTCTCGTTGATCGATATTATTATTTCTATATACGTAGTATAGAGTGTATTAATAATGAAAAAAGCTTCAATGGATAGATTTTTAATGACCCGTTGATCAAAATTATTATTTCTATAAGTAGTATATAGGTGTATTGATAATGAGAAAAAATCATTTCAATCATCAAAAACAATCTTGAAACCAAATTCATTAAATGGAAATCATCAACGGATTTTTAACAGGATTTCTCAACGGATTTTAGTATCATGGGAGATATGATTAAACTTGTCTTCTTAATTTCCAATACATATGTGAATGTTATTTACATTGCAAAATCTACTGTATTGTATAGTTTAAAGTTAGCGGGAAAATATCTCAATATCTCTCTAGCACTGTTTATGAATTCTATCATTAATATCTAATTCCATTCTTATTCCAAATCTTGTTCCACTATAGAGAGTGAGATCGACAGCGAGGTCGACAGCATACATATTAAGTATAAGCACAAATTTTGCTCCACAGATACATAGAATAGCGTAAGTATCACACCATAGATATAGGGTGGTCCGCATTTTACTTCGTTTTTTAAGAATTTATTATTATTTTTTATTTTACTTGTAAATTGATTCTGTACATGTACTATACTCTGAATTTCATGTAAATATATTATAAAAGTTTTTTTTTAATTTTTAAAAAACGAAGTTAAATGCGGACCACCCTATATTAAGTAAGTACCAAATCTTGCTTCACTGCTCCACTTTAGAGTGAGATAGCACAACGAGGTCATATAGATAATAATAATAATTGTTTTATTTATTTTAAACATAGCGTATGTACAAAAATGAGAAGCAGTACATTGAAAAGAATGAGTATAAAAAATATGAATGAAAAAGTAAGCATAAGTGCAGATTCTAATAGTAAAAGTGAAAAAATAATAAACTAAATCTATTGTTAAGGTTAAAAATCAAAAAGCATTGAAAAGGAAAAGTAATAATGAGTTTCTGAGTGGCTGCTTGTGGTATAGGATGGTCCTATTTGATCTATTTGAAATGTTAGGCATAGACGTGCGTATAGAATATGATTTGAATTACTCATAATCTTCTTGAAGAGCTTCATTGCAAGAATTTGTCGACGTTCTTTAAGGTCCGGAAGATGCTGTCCTATAATGAATTCTGCCCTCTTTTGTACCCAATGGAGCTTCCTTAATTGTTTGGTATCAACGGATATTAAGTAAATACCAAATCTTGCTCCACTTTAGAGTGAGATAGTGGGAAGAACAGCGAGGTAGAACAGGATAGATATTAAGTAAGTAGGTACCAAATCTTGCACCACCAGGTGAAATGTTGCAAACATATACAATAATATACTTATAATAAGCCTTATAATAATAAGTACATGTTATATGTCTATGGTTGCAAATAATTATATGCCGCACTAACAGTTGAAGCCAAATATACGTAGACTATATTCTCCCACTATGAAAGAGGGAGAATTGAACTCGCTGATCTATCAATATACGTCACGAGTCTGAGTCACGAGTCTTTGTCTGAAGCACGAATCAACATCAGATTATTATTATCCATTAATAACACTTTTGTAAGAATTGATAGTGCGTATGTCAATTTGCAAATAAATCATTATTAGATATATTATAGTATACTCACTAGATTTATTTAGCTGTTATGATCCTCATTTATAAAATGTTTACACAGCTTACATCCGAACGCGACTTGAATTGTGTGAATGACATATTCCAATTCTGTTGAGTTTTAGTTCACGAACAGAGCTGAGATTGTCTTATATTATAGACATCATTACCTAAAATATATTGGTCATTATACTCCAAATAATTATTTATTGATTTCTATAATTCGCTATTAATATAAATAATAACTTGGCGTAGGTGTATATCTCTTTGCTTTAGATATATTGATAAGATACGATAAGCTTTATTATGTGATGACAAAAACGCATTACGGGACTAAATTGTAAAAAGTAGTACAAATAAGGTTAAGCAGGGATCAGAGCATATTAAATAGCATTCATAGTTATAAAGTTCTTCAATTATTCAGTGCGAGGACCTGGTGAACTTCTGACCGTGAACTTCTGAACTTCTGGTACCGTTCTGACGCTGAGGTGGAAGCGGTGATCAGTTTCAAGTGGAAGGTGCTGGTTGAGGACGTGGTGTGCCTGCTGTGCCTTTTTGAAGAGTCGTTTGTCTTTTTTGTCACAGTTTTTCTGAGATTGAAGTTCGTGTCACAGTGAGAGTACTTTATTTCACCTTCCTTCAGGAGTCCATACCAGGATAGCGTAAGTGAAGCGGTTAGTAATGAGTGCGTTGTAAATAGCATACGAGGTCATTACTGGCAGACCAATTGTGACACGATTCTTATTGTATAATTAAGATTGTTTGCTTTACTGATCAGAGAGTCAACATGTTGGTTCATACAGTCTGTTCGTGATGGTGACTCCGAGAATATTAATTTCTGTGACACGAGTAATATTTGGCAGCGGTTCAGGAAGTTCTTTGGTGCGTTTTCTATAGCGAAAATATTTTCTTTAGTTTTGCTTTTGTTTTAGGTTCAGGTTGTTGGTGTGTACCCAGTTCTTTATGTGTTGGGTTTCTTCAATGGTACGATCAATATTTTTTGGCGGAATTAGCAAATAGGTATACGATCAAGTTCGAATAATGTCTTGATGTGAGAAGTCAGCAATAATAATTCCATTAAAATAAATTAATTGTGTTGCTTTGGATTATGGGTTTGAAATCTGAGGCTGTCGTAATGAATGTAAAAGGACCCAGGACTGATCCTTAAATGACACCGGAATTAACAAGCGTTTTGTTGGAGGTCATACCTTTGAAATTTGTCTGATGACTGTTTTTTCTAAAGTAGGCTTTAATACAGATGTATATAGGGAGATTATGCAGGTTGATGTGCCTGACCGTGTCGAATGCTTTTGAAAAGTCAAGGCTCCATGCGGATAAACTTTTTGTTCGCCAGGTGATCTGTGATTTCTTTAATGTTGGCAACTAAGGTTTCTGTAGTGGAACCTGTTGAGCGAAACGCGTATTGGTCCTTGAAATGTTCGTTTCATTCAATGCTTGGTTTTAAGTATCTAACCAATCTAAGTATCTTAAGTAATTTCTCGGTTCGGCACATTATTGGAGTGTATATTAGCTGTTATTTCATAGCCTTTGTGCGAAAGAGCATTTGATTTCATAGAGGTTTCTCTGAATTCTCCCGTTTTCTCTGCATCATATATGTATATGAGCGCATGAGCTGACTTTAACAAATTGTTTGAAATGAGACTTTTGGTTTCATGAATATTTTCCTTAATTTTTTTAATTTTAAAAATTGAGTTTCATATGATTTTCCAGAAAAAAAACAGGATTCCCTGAGTTATCTAAAATTTTAAAATTTCCTTAGTTTTTTCCTGAGACGTGGGAACCCTGTAATTAGGTATCTCATTTTTCCTCAGAACTCAAGTTGTGCTAGATGATCTTGTCGATCCATCAACTTTAGCACTCTAATAGAATTCTAACCTAAGGAAAGTCACTGAATAACAGTTGATCAGATACATTTGTCCTTCTCCTTGATAATATAGGTATTGTAGATCTAATAAGTTTATACATATAGGTACATACATATGTATAAGGTATGTGTTAGTGGAACCAACAGATTTCATTTGATTGGTAATTTCATTTTACACGGCTCTCTCTCTATATATAATTCATGAAGTCTGCTGTCATTTTGTAAAAGATGAATTGCTCTGTTATGTTATGTTATAAAGTGGATAGTGCAGTCACAAGTCGCCGTATAGTAGTGCAGTGCTGATTTGATTCTATCTGTGTTGTCATTGGTCAGAATTCTGTCTCTATTAAATAGCGCGCACTGCTTTCTACACTGTGTTGAGCCAGAGCCACTGTAACTTTGAAACTATTTCGTACTAAAGTCTCTCTATAGTTTGCATCGTCACTATACTGATCTGAATTTGTTTTTATAGATTTTATATTCTTCTTATTTTAAATATAGTGTACACCATTTAAGTACCTATTGAGGTGATTCAGATTCTCTGCTGTCAGATCTTTCTTTCAGTGGTTTTAACAAACAGTGTGTACAGAGCATTCTCTAACTAACAGTTTGTTTGAAACTCCATTATATTTGCTTATCACATAAATATCATAAATATCACATTATTCATTCATTGTCGAGGATGAGCAGCACAGATTATCTACCATGATGGATTTCTCAATTAGGGTTCATTGACAATATCGTGAACATATTAATTTACTTTCGTACGTTTAATTTATATCCTAAACAACAAAAATGAATAAAGGCGGTGGCTATCATGAAGGATTTTGGATTGGACCCATAACGTAAGCAGTACCTATGATTATTTTCAAACTTAATTCATAATCGGTGGTTACCTCTTAGGGTGGTATTCACGAAAGATTCCGAGTTGGCGACTATAGGTAGCTGCATTCCGAGATATTTTGGTATTCACGAACATTAGGGCAGCATGGCTACTAAAGTCGCATGTTCAGAATTTTACATTATAAATTTCGGAATACTCTTTCAAATTTTTAACCATTCAGAAGAGATTTTCTGACCAGCAGTGTCCTTGAGTTTGTAAAATCCATAACAACTTTTGAGGGATGGGTCATCCCAGTCACGGACTGGCCAACCGGAAAATCTCCCGATGAGCCGCCGTCGCCAGCCTTAAATGTCTAAATATCCAGTTATTATTAAAATCCAAATTATTAAATGCTTTATATTGAATGCTCATATAATATTGAATTCAAGCACTGACATGACCTACTACAGTTTACCATATAATTTATCACGCAAGGCATTTTTGAATTTGAAATTATCTTTAAGGGCTTAGTTTCCTTTAGGTATTCACTAATATAGGTATAAGGCTAATACAAATACCTTGGTGATAAATTCCTCAGTTTAATTTTGTTGCTATATGCAGAACAAATTGTGTAACACTATACAGATTAGAAGGGGCTGCGCGACCTATACACACCTACGGTGTCATCCCACTATAGACCTTTTCCCACAACGCCTTATTGTAAAAGTATCAGTTCACCTTAAATTTCATTTTAAACAGATACAATAATACTTCTGTCAGCCATGTGTCTTTTATACTTCATGCTCCGAAGTGGAAGAACTAATGCGATTGAACGATTGATCATCTCTGTAGCGATTAGTTATTCCCAGGTTTTGAACTTTTCGCTATATTGCTTGCGAATAATGAAACATACACGCACGAATGCGAGTTGCAGGAAAGAGTTGGGGTACAGCAGAGATGACAGCACTTTCGAAATCAATGAATACAGCTGCTGGACGTAACTGCAGACCATGACGTTGGCAGACAGTCCGGAGTAGATTTAACATCCTTATATATGTCTCTGCATTTTTGGATGGCCATAAACTATACACACAGTGGGATCATTGCTCCATTACCATTACATGTATAGAATATACTTGCAGAAACATTTCTGGCGAAATTTGAAAAGTTCCATCCAGATGGTGTCAGCGTCACAGAAAAAACGAAGATTTTGTTGTGTACCAAATATGATCAATTTGTCCACGTAACCATCATTTGCAATTCTAAAATTGCGGCCATCATCACTATTAAATTACAATGCGTAAATCGACTGCTGATTAGTAAAATGATGTAATCGATTAACTGTATGTAAGGCGAAGTGTACCATATACTGGGACAATATTGGTATTAGTAAGATGACGTAATCCAATTTGTGGTTTCCTTTTCCCACCGTAGTTGGAAAAGGTCTTGTGGCTACGCCCCTGCATGTATTAACTTCTGAGTTATATGTGTGAATGTGAATGTGATAAAAGAGGATTCTCAAACCATAAAAATGTTTTATAATCATTTTGTAATTTAAAAATCACTTGTTTTTTATGGGTACCTATATAAAATAAGTATTTATATATTAATATTAGGTATAGTCATAGAAATAGGACAATTTATTTCCTCTTTTTAGAGAAGACCATAGATATAGGAATTATTTTTGGCTGCTTGACAGCTCCGATTTCTATGTATAGTCCGATCTCTACGGGTATAGTTTATTTAAATATATTGATATTAGGTACTCCATCAATGAAAACTGCTTTTCAACATTGGTATAATTTCACGAGAGCCATTTCTACCTATATAATTGTAATGATTGATTGATTGAGATTCATGCCAGACCTGCTTATAAAAATAACTTCAATACCAAAATAATAAACCAATCACAAAGCTTCTAAGCAAGTGCCACTTCGGAATGCGCTTTGTGAATACCTTAAATATGTTTCTGCATTGATAAAAAGACTGTTTGATAAAACAAATTTGTTTAAACTTATTCAGTGATAGGTACAAATGATAATTTACGAAAACAATTGAAATAGGATTAGGTATTCAAGGGTTAACCTAAATTATATAATTACCTAACCAAATCATACAAATATTAAAAATTTTAACTTTAATTATAACCCTAACAATAAAATGAATTTGTCTCATTAAAATATTACCTAATGGTAAAAGCAGGTAAAAACTTTTATCGTAGCTTCTATATAGTGTTATGTAGGAAAAATTGAATTCTATGACGAAAAATAGTCTAGAAATCTTCTGTTTTGGCTCATACGTGCGATCGGTCCTAAAGTTTTGGCTTCTGCAGAAAGTATAGAAATGGTAGTATATCAAACAGTCCGAATTGTAAATCTGCCGGTGTAAATAATATAGTCTCCTGTGTATGAAATAAACATTTCAAGGGTTGTTTCACTCTGGCAGACGTCCATTTAGGAAGGTTTGCCATCATTATCTACAATTATAGGGTCAATGTTGGTTCTCATAGATTGAGGGTGCTAGCTGCGGCATAAAAGTTCTATCAAAAAGTTCCTCTATTCCCGTATCAATCGATATTTTAAACTCAACAACCGGTATTTGTCCCGATTTGCCCACAGCTGATAAGAAGACACACCCAAACATCGATTTTTAACTATACGCGGGTTAAATGATAAATGTTGGTGAACAACTTACTGCGTAGGCAATTGGTAAAAATTGGTAAGCTATTAAAATTTGTTAATATCTGCAAGTTTGCATGCTGACATAGACATAGGAACACATATCCATAGAATTTGATGTTGATTTGATGCTTTGAAAATAAATAAACCTGAAAGTCAGGGTGAGTCATAAAATATTCTTCGATTTATTTTCTAAAGTAGCGGTGGTGCATACTATACGTTTGGACTTCTTATCTGTGGGAAAATATGGTATTGATAAGACAAGACTAACATTGGGGAAAGGAAAGTAAACTTATACAGATTCGTTTAAGATTCGGAAAATAGCACATAGGCCTATATTAAACTATACTTCTATCTTCGTCTTCGTCTTCATATGATATGATTGCTTTCATCGTAGAATGATTGAATTAAGTCTAGTCTTTAAAAAGTCTATTTTTTCTATCATAATGGGTCATAGTGTAGTAATTAAGTAGGAGAATGTGTAGATGTTTTCTATCAATTGACCAAATTTATTTCTGATATTTACGCAAAACTCGTTTAACAATTGTTATCGAGTTATGTGAATCAAATTATTTATTATCTTTGATGTAATTGCTGCAATGACGATATTATAATAATTACAATTATAATTATTTGAATTAGGTTTATATTACATTATTTTCACCGATTATGTTCCATGACCAAAATCTAGGAAATCCAATTAGTAAATAATTCATTTTATTCGGTTAATAAGCGGATATTGTTAACTACTGTTGATCTGTTCTTATGAAAAATTTGTAATCGAAAACGCTACACTTTATGTATATAGCAGCATTCAATGAGTAATGTTACAAAAAATTCTGTATCAAAGAATATTCTTTCATTGCTAATTGCACAGTGAATAAAAAAATCAATCTTAATATGACTGTGACATTTTCCTGAAATTTGGTATAGTATTTATTGCACATGTGCATATTATATCTTATCATCAACTCGATAAGGTATATATGGGTTAAGGGAAATTACGATGGAATATATAATATATACCATTCATGGCGTGGCGGGGATAAACGTTGCCATTTCTGTTAGAACTCGAGATGAATCATAAGACAATTCCATTATATAGCAGCTGGTCGCGGAGCTATGCATTACTATTCACTGAATCGTGTAATCATGTCCCAAGATCCCGTACATAAACATTGCACACATATAGCTAAGGTGTATTATGACTCTTTGATTGATTGATGTAATCTCGCGCTGTGTTTATTTTACAACTTCTGAGGTCTTATGATAAAATGTGACACACTTGTATATATAGAACATATAGAGGCAGATTATTTCTATTCAATATTTCTATTTCTACTTATGTAATTGTATGTATAATGTATATGGTGCATGCATATGATTATATTTATTTATTTATAGATTACGTCGGAAAGCGAAACCACATTTGGCAAATGAACGACATAGAGAAAATTCTCTCAAACTTTGCATTCAAGAAGCGAAATTTCTGCCGTCAAAACAAAGGTATTCTTTTATCACAAATATCAATCTATTAACTTTTACCTTCTTGATTTTCAAATACAATAAAATTATTAAGTTTGTTTGGTACTGTATAGGTACTGTATATTATACTATTAGTAATTAGTAAAAAATGAAGTAAGCCAATGCTGAGGAAAGTTTTATTTTAATAAATGTTCGTTCTAAACGGACCTTTTCAAGTTACATCAACATTTAGTTAATCGTTATTCTTAGTTTAACTATATCAAACACCATACAACGACACATACACGCAATCACCAGCCGACAAAACGGGCGAGACGGTATCTAATTAAGAAATATATATTTATGCGTTTAGATTTCCTATATGTACCTAACGTGATCTATATTCAGTATAATAATCTTATATTATAGTCAATATGCTTTCAAAGCTGCTCCATTTTAATAAATTTAATATTTATGACAATGTACAATCAATTATACATCGATTTATAAGAATTAGGAATATTAAATTATTCTTTATTTCGTGCATCATTTTTATAAAATCTATAAACTTCCTTGTCTGCATAATGTTATCGGTAATAATTTGGGTTCAGTGCTGAGATAATATTCCACGCCATATTAATTATAACTTTACTATTACTTTTAAGAACATATATTGATGAAAGTCTGTATATAGGCACATAATATGTGCCTATATGTTGGGTTAGTTTATGGGAAATCTGGAGTTATTTTTTTATATATAGTGAATAACTCCAGAATTTCTTAGTGTGTACAGGAAGACTCTTTAACTATCAGTTTATCGTTAACATTCTTTAATACAAAGGAGCAGTTCTTTAGGTTCTTTATATGAAGAACGACTTCCAAATTTTCATTAAGAAATCCCAACAGAATTGAATGAATATAGTATTGTCGCTATATATAATTAATCAATAGAATGAGCTGTAGGCCCATTATCAAATTGTATCATTTGAATCAGCTTTATTATTATATGGGGCAACTGTCAAATTTATCATGGAACTCTTCAATTGGAAATTATTTGCCCACAATATAACCTAACCTAACAGATGCGAAATAGCTGTGTGACGGCTCAACTAAAATCGATCAATAATTTCCTCATTGATGTGACAAATATTGGGTGATTTGTCTGCTTTGATAGAGTTAATAATGTATGTGTGTGTATGCGATCCTCCTGATAATCATCTATACCTAAACTATATAGATTTGGGTTAACTATGTTCACTACATGGTTCAATATTTAGTATTATTAAACATAACGAATAATGCAAGAATATACATCTGTACACATCAATTTATATCTGCTTGTTAAATATAGTAATGTACATAAATCATTAGGGAATAGAAATTGAATAAAGACGTCACATTCTACTTACTTTCATCCAGTGTATTTATAATATATTGATCCAGTAGAAACCATAGAAGAAATAGTGGCTATCTAAAGTTCAAACTATATTATATTATCGATCTGGTTACTCTTTGTGGTAGTATGATAAGCTTTTAACCAATCAGAATCGAATAAGTCCCTATAATTAAGCTTTTATACAATAGTTTTTCTATGGTTTCTCTTAATCAACGGTTAACTGTAGGTATAATAGGAATGTATGGCGGCCGAGAGGGGTCAAAATTAAATTCTCTATGAAATAACTGAATTTCTAAGTAAAACAGACGATATCTTTTTGACCTCTCATTTCATTTCAGATTTGTTCTAAGCGATTTCTATGACGACTGCAATATAAATAATCAATCAACCAATTTGTTTTCCTTTATAGAAATAAATAAATTTCAAAGTTTAAATGTTGTTTAGCAGTTACATACCTAATATATATATTATTATGTAAATATTATTTGAATGTGACGAGTATATATGTTTAATATATTATATAGCATCAGTATTTGCATTTTTGTGCACCAAATTATATATGCGTATGTTCTTTTTTATAAGTAATAAGCTATAACCCAGACTATATGTTAATGCTAGGAAAACATCTGGGTCACCGTTATTCTAACTCTAACAGCACACATCTCTCTAGTCGGCTTATTCGATCACATTCTTATCTAAATAAGCATAGGTAAACTAATTATACATATAAGTGTGTAAATGCTGTTTTGGTGGGTATAATTTGTCCCGGTGAACTGCATGTAATCGGTGAGTTTGTGATAGACATGCCTTTAGATACCGTGTGTATGTTACTTGATAATAAAATATGTCACTATGTCCAATCACTAATTTACAGAAACTGAGAGTCGTATCAATATTTTTTTATCGAGAATAATTTTGGCAGATCGGCATATATATGGCTGTCTAATAGATCGATATTAAAAACATTTAATGATCAAAAGAGATTAATCATATAATGTGTATATAACAAATCTTCAAATTCTAAAACAAACACCATAGCCTTTATAAAACATTGATAAATAAAGAATGAAATCAGGTTTCACCTGATGACCGATATTACGTATAATAACTTATATAAGATACATAAAATGTTCATTAATATTTTAACGGAATTAAGTTTAACGTCTCAAAAAATGTAATACTAAAATATTTTGTATAAGTAAAACTGGCGTTGTGTATGGCGGACAAAAGGGTTTAACTATGACAAGTGTAATGACATATACAAGCATGTACAATCACTCTATTTCGGATATGCTTGTACATGCTTGTCAATTTAGACAATTTAAGTTTTTGGTGGGCTCTTTGAATTTTCATAAAAATTAAAATTAAAAAGATACTGAGTCTGATCTGTAATTC
>JAYMFX010173541.1:0-11514 GCA_036784945.1 Monocelis spectator | reverse complement strand
ACTAAGCGTTCAGGAGTGACGTCAATTTGTAATTGATGCTTTTATAATGGCGGAGATAGGAAATTGTGCGCGTTGGTTTGGACAAAAGCAGCGATATGCGTTTCTGTCTTTTAGAGAGTGAACTCTCTTGGTATTATTACTCTATATTGTGAACATTATCGATTTGACTGTGGTTTAGGTACTCAATATTTATTGTTCACACTTTACGTTTAATTAGAGATTACGTCAAATTTGTTTTTTCGCATTAAACAAAATAAACATTTCGTATTCGCAAAATATTCGTAAACAGCACAGTGTTTAAGTGAAACTATTGGTTTAAACAAATTTGACAGTATCGAGCTATGTAAATTGATACATGTATACCCATATATAAACATTTTAAAAGATCATACGTTAATCTCATCAACATTAAATAAACTATTTGTATGAAACTGGTAGTTCTTTTTTAGATACCCAAAAAGACGTCCAAATCACCAAACAACCGAAAACCATCATACTATCATCACTACAAAATCTAAAAGACATTCAAGAAATACAACCTATACCAGCCTAGACAATATGACCACGCTTTAAAGAGGCTATCATATTTCCGCTAATACGCTAGAATATGTCACTAACTCTGGATCCAAGCATTCGTTGCTATAGTTACAGTCAATTGATATCTCAGTCATAGGATAGATAATTTGATTGGCTCTCAAGATATGAGAATCTCTCTATCCTATGACGTCACACTATTTCCGCGAACATGTTTGAAAAAAGTAATACGGCCTTTATATTACATTAAAGACATTTCATTCGTGGGAGTACTTAGCCGGGATTTGAACTCTCGACCCTTGAATTGGTGGTCAAGCGTTCAGTAGAAGCTAGATTATATATTAAGAGTATTTGAGACTCAAGATAAAATTTTACTTTGTTACTAATTAGATGATGCAGTCAATTGCATGATATAGCTACTCTTCATATCAGCTGATCATACATATATGAAGAATATAATTGTTTCAAAGAAATCAATAAACAGCCAAGTGTCTAGTCACAAATACTCTGTGTTATAAGAAAGCTAACCATTAACTCTATCTGTTGCGTTCTTTTATTAACAAAGAATTGATTTAATCATATTTTTCAAATCTCTGATAATTGATATTTCTCTGGGTCAGTACTCCGTATCGTTCGATCTTCTCGTCCTCTTTTAAGTCGCCCATTAGGTACTGCAATGTCGATTATAACCTTGTTGTTTTTCTTTGTCTACTCTGGTCTATAGTGCTCTATTCGATGATCTGTTTGGATACTGAAGTTCCATTGGAGCTTCATTTTGTCATTTTCTAGAACTGATGTATTTCTATACCTTGATGTATCTTAAAATTTCCTCTCGGCTGTCTTCCACACAGACGGGAATCTTCCCGATGCCAAAGCCTGTTGGCCATTCTTTCTTTATGATTCGCTTGTCGATAGGTCGTCCATTACCTTTCTCAAGATTCTCGCTGATCCTAACAATGCTACTTTTTGTATAAGCCCTACTGAGATATCTATTTCCAGTGTTTCGATCCATTTTCTTAGTTTCTTTGGTGTTGTCCCTAGTGCTGGTACTACTCTTGCGGTCTTCAGTTTCCAGCTCTTCTTTATTTCTCTGGCTATAGCAATCCGTATCGTTCTATCTTCTCGTCCTCTTTTGAGTTTACCCGAAAGTCGCCTTCATTATTATCATCTCAACTCATACAATTATAATTAAACAAAAAGTTGACTCTCTTTCACTGCAGACCAATCAAAAATTGATTTGATTTGATTTGATTTGATTGGGCAGACAATTTACAGATTCCTGATCAATAAATTGTCTTACTTAACAATGAAATGTACAATTAAAATGCTGATAATATATCGTATAGCTGAATGCTCATCAGAAGTTTTCTTTCAGAGTTGATTGCGTTTTACTGACTTTTGATTGTTGATAAAAGCATCTATACATAAAACAGTTGGTATCTAATAGGCTGCTTATAGCATCTAAGTGAATTCAAAATAGAATTTGTCTATTTTGCATAATGGATGATGTTGATAATGGAATAAAAAGTATTATTCGCTGTATAATTCAGGATGATCTAACTGAGCTGCAAAACATTTTAAATGAATATTCGCTTCCGCAGGAACAATTCCTAAAAACTCGACTTCAAACTAAAAATTCTTTCGAATCCAAAAAGAGAAAATGCTGCAAATTGAAATGCTGCAAGATGAAATCTGACATGTTGGATTTTCGAGACTTTCTGGAGCATCCGCGGCTTGGCGAGTTTTTACTCTGCTTCTGAAATTGTCAGTTGGATTCTCGGGTTAGCAGAGAACAGTTAAGAAGTAATTTCTAATAATTATTTTATCCTTCATGCGAGCATTTTAGGAGTTCATAATGGAGTGACCTCAGAAGATGAGGCATTACAGTTTTTCAAACTAATTCGCTCACTAACCAATTCTGCACGACAACCTATAAATGTAGAAGAAATGCTGAAGCATAAGAACAACAAAGGTTTAATACCATTGGAGATTGCTCTGTTATGTGGCTATTATTCTTTGTCGAAGGAATTCTTGAATTCCATGTTCTTAAAGCAAATGGGATTCAGAGGTCCTCAAGTTCATTGTATTTATGAACTGGGCGATTACTCGTTAGCGGCTTCTTCGTCGAAATCGAGATATTGGACGTCACCTCTTCGATTATTGGCGAAGGCGAAATTGAACGATCTAGAGAATCTCGATAAGTCGGGTATATTAAAGCATCCTTTAATTCTCAACTGTATCAAATCAATCTACAAACGTAATTGGATATCAGTGGTAATGATGGGCCTCATTACCTTCATGTCCTGCATCTTCTGGTCCACCGCGAAGATTTCATACAGCTATAGATACTTCTATGACAGTTTTATTCTAAACATAAACGAATCCATTGATCCTTTATTCCACGCTTGCTTTAAAAATGAATCTTCAGGATACATCACTTGGTTGGAATTGCTTGGCGTTTTAAAATATAGCCGGGCCGTTGAAATTATTCAATTTGTGATCCTATCTTATCTATCCTTTGAGGTTGTCATTCAAATCTTTCATCTCATCAAACTGAATCAAAATATGACCGATTATTTGGATAGTGATACGGGAATCAACTACAGAGCGAAGCCGGTGGTTGATTATAAGGAAAAATGTATCAATAAATTTATACTTTGGTTGACTATTCTGCTGACAATATTGTTTGATTTTACAAGCGGTAATCGAGACACAAATCGAATCGCATTTTTCCTAATTGATCTAGCCAGTGTTATAACCAGCATTCTATTTTATGTGGACTTTTTCAGGTACATGACATTGATGAAAAACTTTGGTCGAATTATCACTTTGTTCATTGCCTCTTTGGAGTCATTGCTGTCATTTTGGTTACTATATTTTGCCGCGATTATGCTTTTAGGCGTGCTATTTCTTCAGCAAATGCCGTGTTTAGATTTTCCGAATTATTTAGATAATTGGTATTTATCCTCATTCCACATGATTTTTCGCATCACCCTAAATATAATCGACTATGCACCCGTATACAATGAACGTCTGTGGCTCTTGCAAACAGTTAGTGTCCTATTGATCGCAATATTCACAGTGAATTTTATCATCGCGATGATGTCTGAAACTGTGAGTCTCTATTCCTCGCATGTTGATGTTATATTTGAATTGAACAAGTTGCACATCTTTCTGGTGGTTGACAGTGTGTTGAAATCAGAGCCATTCAATTACTTTTTGAGGAGATTTTCTAAGAAATTTAGAAATGAAACTTTTCGAATCAAATCATTGCAATCCAAAAGTAATTTACATAGCTTTGATCAAGTCTATAAAACTCTGCAAATCAATATTAAAGACCAATAAAAGTCTATTTAACTAATACCTACTTCCTATCATTCTGTAACAAAGTAATAAACTAACCATTAATCTACATAGAAACAACTCATTTACTATTCAGGAAACACAGTGTATTATTTAAAACATTATGTAACATTGTCATAATAAATAAGATAATAATAATAATAAACTTTATTTGGGGAATAAAAAACAATGGGTGCCTCTGAAACAAATCTCTGTTTTCTAACTGTATAATCATAAAGAAAAGCGAATTTTAGGTTTTACAATAACTCTATCTCCTCAAAGATAAAGATTTTGTTTGCAAGCTACTAAATGCCACGCAGCCACATGGACAAAAAGGGTCTATCTTATGGTTTAAATCCTCCTTGTTCATAGAATCATTTTTGTAAGTAATCATATACTGTATAAATTTTATCAAAGAGGATTATTTTATTAATTTTTGTATGACGTAGGTTACCTCATTTATGTGATTCACAAAGGATTTAGTATCTTATCATTTATATACATAGGTACATAGAATGCTCGTAATTTACATATTAACTTGATCTGCTGTGTCTTGTGAGTCCTCTTTGTATTGTTCTTTTAATACCTACAGCTTAAATAAACCATTGTTATATGTATTAATTCCCTTTAATTATATTATCAATCAGGAACGTATATTTAACGTAAATCATATAATGAATTGCAGCAAGGTTTCATTCCCGAGAGTACATAGTCGGGATTTGAACTTGCGACCCCCAGATTGGTGGTCGTTCTAACTATTCGACCAGCGTTCTCTACAAAAAAATGACAATTTGAAAGGCGCTTGACAACCAATCCAGCTGGGTCGAGAGTTCAAATCGACTGTCTATGTACTCTCGCGAATGTATAGACAAAGCTACCTTTTAGTGCATTGGCACATTCCAAATCTATAGATAGCATATACATGGTCTATTTGATAATTTCTATTTCTATAATTTTGACCAGCTACTGTTGGTTAGAGTTAGGACATTAATCCGAAATCTATCAAGTAAAAAATATAAACCAGATGAATCACTTGAAGACAACTTGTATTTGGTGTTTTATTTTAAAATAACAATTCTTCAGATTACAGAGAATTAAAATAGTGTTATTAATATTAAACCAATATTTCGTATTTGTCTCAATAAGAAATAATTGTGCCACAAATGTTGTTTAGTCAACATACAAATTCAATTCATATTAAACATTTCTTAAAGCATATTACAGAAGGAAAACGTTTATAATACTGATAGATCAAAGTAATATTTACTGGTGACTAAAACAAAACGTAAAGGTCTGCGCACAACAAAGGACTAGGATTATAAAATAGTTTTGGTTAATTCCACATCACCTTCTGAGGTCTCTTATATTGATATCTAATGTCGAATCAATTATAACATGATTACTATTTTCAAAAAGAGGAGGATTTTCCGGATGAGGGTGGAATCCAGTTGATTTGCAATTCAAAATATACTTTAAACCATGATCTGGAGTTAATGAGAAAAAGCCAACATCATTGTACTTTGGTGCGCAAACAATAGCGATGGCTTCTGACATCATTATTTGGTAAGAGAGTTGGGTGTGCAAATCCACAGAAGATAGAAACGCTGTCTGACTGGGGTGAGTGTGGATCCAACCGAGGGTAACCAAACCGTCCTGATCGATAATATCAAACATTTCTTCTTCATTTTGGGTTGTACAAGAGTCGGGTGTACCAGTTTGTTTAGGAATCACCAAATGGGTAATCGCATACTTCTGATTAGACATTCGGCCACATAAAATCCCGCAAGTTTCGACATTACGCAGAGTGTTAGAATTAGCAAGTTGCATGAAAGCTGGCATCAATTTTTGGGGTACAAGCAAAGGTTTTAGACCATGACCATATTTTGCTGAGTCAGTTTGAGATGAAGGTTTGTTTGAGCGGTCAATCACCGGAGCCGAAGGTTTCACGCTATTATCGCTATATTCAGCCACATGTTCTTCATACGAAGGAGGTGGGTCACATTTTGGGTCAACCATTCCTGAACGCTTCACATTAGCTAGAGCTGCTTCTGCAGAAGCTGCCGCAGCCAAAACACGCTGACGCTCTTCTTCATCAGCGCGTTTCTCTTGCTCATCCAACCATCGTTTCTCTTGCTGTTTTTTTAATTCATCCTCTTTTTGTTTTCTTTCTTTTTGAAGTTGAATTTCTTTTAGTTGACGTTTTTCTTCTTCTTTTCTATATTCTCCCAACAAATATTTCTTTAACGTTTCCGCTTTCGGAAGTACTTTTTTGGCCTTCTCCGTCCATTCTTTTCTTTCTAGCGGAGTTAAATGTCTATAGTCTGGATGCTTAGGTAATTTTTCAATAAATATTGTGGAGAACTTTGTAGCAAGTATAAAAGCATCCTCTATTTGACCATCATCAATGTGCTGCTCAATATTTTGTAGGAGAACTCGTCCACAACGTAAATAAAGCTTTATATTAATCCCAACGTCAACATCATAAGAGCAGCCAATTTCAGCCAGTGCTCTTACTCGAGCAGCAGGATCATGAATTTCCGAAAATCGTCTAAAATGAAAGCATGATTGTTGCTGATAATTAAACAATAAAACACAATACAGCATCAAATTAATGTTATTGGGAAATAATGAGAGGTTGTTTTTGATCTGAATTTATGATTTCTGATCATTTAGGATTTATTAATCCTAAAAAAATATTTCTAAGTCCTTAAAGAAGACCTGATAAAAAATTATTATAAAAGAGGCTTCTATTGAAACCAGGTCTCAGAGTAATTGCTTTTTTAATAAATATGTAGAATGGTATCAGAACAGTGTAAGAATGTAAGCATGTAAGAATTTTGTAAGGGTCATAAAGTATACATTATGAGAAATTTCTTCATAGATGAGTTATATTGTATAGAGCATAGTATAGAGTTTAATTCTCTTTAGAGTTTAAACACTAACAAAACAATAAACATAAATTATATAATGTTCAATACTACTTCCCCAATATAGACTGTCAGTAGGTAATAATTTAGATAATTGTTCTATTTAGTAATAAAATAAAAATGTGTTTAAAAAGGGCAATGTTTGGTTAAAATAAGAATTTTATTTGACATTGAATTCAGTTTGTTATTGTTGTGGCCCAATTAGGAAATTTTATAGGGTTCATAACTGGTCCAAAAGTTCTGAACTATTTGACTAGTTGGGAACCAATAATTCAATAAAATAATATACATAATTACTTTAATTAATTAAGTTTGTTAATAAAATTTATTAGTAGTTTAAAACAAGCTTTGCAAATTATATTATAATAGTTCCTAATGAGACACAACATTTCAAAGTCAAATAAAATCTTCCTATCATAGTGATTGTAAATTTTGACTTGGTTAATAATTTTCAGTTATACATTTTTTTAAATAAAGTATGATGTAAACTTGTAAATTGATGCAAATTAGAAAAATAATTAGTTTGATGATATCATACAAACTGTGCCAAATTACACAGTTTGATTATCATTAATGAATGCTCTTTTTTAGTCAAACTAATATCTGTATTCAATCAAATGAAATCAAAAATGATGTTCTAATAGTGCACTGAATTTATACAATAGTTCTGCTGATTAATCAAACTACAAATTTGAGAATTCAATGAAAGTTCAAAATTACAAATAAAATTATCAACAATTTGTGGTTTGAACTACAGTTTGATAGCAATGAACTACATTTACAAATTTGTCCTTAATAATTGACTTTGAAACAGCATGTTACTGTATTGTTTCAGTATCCCTAAGTAGTTTAAGTAAAATATGCATAAAAAACTTTGGACTATTTCAGCCAATATAAACTAGTTCTGTTGCAATTATGATCAGATCATATGCCCAAATTCCAAATAATATTTATTTTAAGCCACAATGAAATGGCATGTCAGCCATTATTAAGTCAATATAAAGCAGGTACATATATTAAGCATACCGTTAGTTTGACTATAAATCAATTTGTAAAATAACTGTCTTACCTCATAAAAGAATATTAGAAATGATATTCAAATAAAAAAAAAATTATTTATGAAAAAAAAATTTCCTCATTTTTAAATAATCACTGTTTATATTTATCACCACATTTAAAACATTCTTTAATAAATTATTGTGACGAAGTCTCACTGATACTGAGGGTAACTATTTGCTAATATTCCATGCAGTCACTCCACTCCTCTCAGCTACAACTTACAGTATGCTTTTTTCGAGGAAAACTTGCAAAATCTTCCAAATTGAAATAAATTAACATTGCAACGGACTATCAATTTAAAAACAAGATACTAATGAAATTTAGTGAACTATAGTTCTCTTATGGAGTTGAGTATTGTAGGCGATATAAAGTAATTGTCATTCTAGTCGAAATCGGCCAAATATTGTATGAACCCGGAATTAATAAGAGCAAATCTGAAAATTGGCACACACTATCAGTAACCCACCCCGAATAACATATTATCCAAAAAATCTCAGCTTTGAGGTAAAAATTATGATATCAATGTTATATGCGTCTCAATTAATATTGATAAATCGCAATTTTATCTTCTAATCAACTTGTCAAGTAAATCCAATATGCTTGATGAAATACATTAATATTTTCTTACAATTATGTGTAAGATTGTGCTCCAATATTACATAAACAGGGTGTAATTAATATTGGCGATAGATCAATTATGGAGAAAGGAAGAGACTACAAATTAGATTTTATATGCTGTAAACATATTATCTACTTTTTGAGCAAGAATAAAATTATAGCACTAAATTAAGAAGTTGTCTGTTCAAAAAACAATAAAAATATAATATACATAAAATGACAATAAAATACAGATTATAAATTAAAACTATAGGTACAATGCATGTTTTATTAGAAACAAACTTACATAAGTAAATAACTCTTAAAAATAGTTTAACAGAAATTTAGAAAAGCAGCAATATGGAACTACTGCTCATGCATGGTCAAAAATAAAGTGATAAAAAATTTATAGTCAAATTATTATATCTGGGATTATTAACATTACCAAGGGGCAGGTATAGAAAGTTAGACTATAAAACACATTACATTAGAAATGTGAAATTAACTGTAGTCTTATTAATGCACTATATAAAAGAAACAAAATTCTTTAAACATGTAATAAAAAATTAAGTGAAGTCTAACAAGTTAGTACATGAAAAGTACATGTTTCTATGAGTTGAAATAATATTACAATAAATTTATAAAAAATGAAGTATTTTCTTAAAAGAAAAACTTCATTGTATCACAATATGTATGAATATATATAACAGGATCTAACAGAATGTTGTATAGAATTTGTTGCTCAAGAAAAAACCATTGAAACAATAAACTATACCTATACCTATATGAAACAAGTAAGCTTAGCAACTTCATACAGATAGCAAGACAAACATAGCATGATACTTAGTATAATTATCAAACATTTTCAAAAGAACTTTAATCAGTATCAGCACTTTAATGTAAATCATACAGATTAATTCAACTGATTTGTCAATTTATGTAAAACAATAAAACATATTTGCAGATGGAGAAATAAATTAATGTGCAAATATTTTAAAGTAATAATTTGCTGTGTTTTTAAGAGAACATATAACACAAAACACTGGATATGCTGAGGTTACATAAACAATGAAATAAATTTACATTTTCAAGGGAAAAAATAATTTTGATTAGAATAGTAGAATATACAGAAATATTAAAGTTTATCTACATTCATGTTTACCATGTTATTTATAAAAGCAAAATAATAATTATATCAAGGTTAATTTCATGAAAGAAAAGAATGTAAATTTAATAAAAAGGAAACCTGTAATACATTAACTTTCATTTACTTGTACATCATTTGCATTTTGATGTAGTTCTACACTTCGATGAACTTGCACCTCAATGAAATCAACTTGTTTTTCTAGTTTTGTTAATTTTTCATTCATTTGAGCAAGCCGGGTGCGACAGGAAACATCAAAATGGTTGAGAAATTCAGCCATTTTTTTAATACTGGTACCAATAACATCCTGATATTCACGATTATCCCAATCCTGCTTAATTTCCTGTTGTACTTGATTGTCCTGAGCAGACATGATCTAAAAAGATTCCAAAGATAATATTCATAGGTTGTTATCTACTGTTAAGCAAAATAATATCTAGTCGAGTACATACTTTAATATTTTCCAGCTTAAATTAAAGACTAAATTACAAATTCATTTTTTGAGTTTATACTAATAATTTATCTTTTTAACTAAAATTAATATTACTGATACACCATATCAGGTCTATAGGATATTTTTTATGAAACAGAACACTCAAAAGAGGACTTCCTAGGATTGGGGTCCCAATGTTGGTACCTAATTTAAATATCATAGTCTTGGCCATAATACTTAAAGGATAGGGGTGATACATTTTTTTCATATTTAAGATAAGAGGGCGAGTTTTTGTTTTGTGAGTTCTTGAATGTTTTGTACCACTACAACTAGTTGTTTTTTATTTGCAGTGTATGGATTCATGCCTATATGATAAATATAACATCAAAAAACAGGCCTAACTAATAGTAGGTTATTATTCTATTGTGTAAGTATTAAAACATCAACAGATTGAAAGACCACTGCGAGGCCCTACTTCAAACGTGCCCGTGCGACCCTAATGTGTCGGTCGAGAAGCTGCCAACCCGACTGGAGAGTTTGGCCCCAAGGAAAACGCAGTCCGTTCGAGGTCCGACCAAGAATCCGGTGCTAATATTCGGGGACTCGAATGTTCGTATGACGGAATGGTTGAGGGCCAAGAATGTACAGGCTCACTACCAGAGCGGCATTCGCTTTAATGATGCCCAGACTCTGATAGGAAAACTCCCGGCAGGAAACTTCCGCCACATTCTGGTTGTGCTAGGGGCAAACTACACCAGACGCCAGCATAACTCCACCATGGTAAAGCAGCACATCCAAGTTTTCGCCAGGACACTCCATGCTGCTTACCCCCAAGCACTAATCTGGCACCTGGCCGTCCCTGGAGAACTGTTTAGTGAGTCAATTCAACGCCAGCGGGTCCGGGAGATCAACCGTTTGTGGGCGGAACGTCCGTCAGAATATCTCCGACAACTGTCGGTGAAAGGAATCACGCAACAGCCTGAAAAAGGGAAATTAGTCGCTCACTACGACCGAGGAGAAGTAACGGCGATCCAGGAAGGAGCCCTGCGGTGTTTCGACGAAGAAGAAGTATAAGAATCCCCCACAGAGATATTCCTGTAGGCCTTCGGGCTGAATTCTTATCGTACCAGAGGTACTGTCGTGAAATCGTGTACACAATTATCAGTCAATATTAATTTTATTCTTTAAACATTCAATTATTCACTCCATTAGTATAATTGAGTAGAGATTCATAGAACTATGTATTATCAGTCTTTTATTGCCTCCTTGCATTTTATTTTGAGTATTTGTGCATTTATAATAACATTAAGACTTCGTCTCCATTTGGTGCTCTGATTATTTTATTTTATGAGTATGGTATCGTATTTTAGCATTTAGTCTTTAATACTCTCTTGTATTTTTGTAGCACTATCTCTATTTCGTATGTTTATATGTTACTCTGTATGTGGCATTTTCATTCTGGCCCTTGCCAGTAATAA
>JAYMFX010173430.1:0-11516 GCA_036784945.1 Monocelis spectator | reverse complement strand
CTGATCTCTGTAGATGACAGTAGAGTGTCGAGCTGATCTCTGTAGATGACAGTAGAGTGTCGAGTTGATCTCTGTAGATGACAGTAAAGTGTCGAGCTGATCTCTGTAGATGACAGTAAAGTGTCGAGCTGATCTCTGTAGATGACAGTAAAGTGTCGAGTTGATCTCTGTAGATGACAGTAAAGTGTCGAGCTGATCTCTGTAGATGACAGTAAAGTGTCGAGCTCATGATTTTAAATATCAAATTATAATATGAAACTAAAATGTCATTTATTGTTAATAGATTTTTTTCCTTTTATTAATAAAAATCAAAATTGTCGGTTCCATTTGAATTTCTACAATGAGCTCGTTAAATTTCAAAAATCTCTCCTAAAATAATCCAAGGAACATTGTCTTTCATGTATTCATTGTCTTTCATGTATTCCAGCCCTAATTAGGAGAGCAATTTATAAATGAGGAGGAATCACATTAAAAGCGCTGACATTTGCTAGCGGGGTTAACTTGAAAGAGAGATTTCTGATCGACAGAATAGCGTCAACTCCATCTCACCGCATAATCGTTGACATGTCACGAAGTTTGAAATTTAAACTAAGAATGAAATAAAGAAGACAATTTATCATTCAAATTCAGATATATTTTCATATTTTAAAGATTAGAAATAGGAAAGAAGTCATGCTCCCGAATTCTCTAAATACAAATTATTTATTAAATTGTAACCAGCCGTTCAGCAAGGTCGCGTCCCGCCATTTCAAGATGAATTGAATATTTCTCCACACATTCCTTTACCTCGGTCCTATTTCGGTGTCTGCATTCAACTATTATCGCGTACTGAGCTCCTCACTTTTGAGCAAGGAGACCAGAACACCAGCTACACCTCCATTGAGGACATTTATGAAGTGGCGGCGAAAATTTTCTTCTCAATAATTCAGTGGGTCAAACTGGCGCCCTTTGTTTCTGATCTAAAGGTAATGATGATACTAAACAATTCACTGTAGATATCATAGAGATCATATCTATCATAGAGATCATATCTATCATATCTATCATAGAGATCATAGAGATCATAGAGATCATATCTATCATAGAGATCATAGAGATCATAGAGATCATATCTATCATATCAATAATATTTATCATAGAGATAGAGAGATCATCTATCATATCTTTCATAGAGATCATATCTATTATAAAGATCATATCTATCATAGAGATCATAGAGATCATAGAGATCATAGAGATCATAGAGATCATATCTATCATAGAGATCATATCTATCATAGAGATCATATCTATCATATCTATCATAGAGATCATAGAGATCATAGAGATCATAGAGATCATATCTATCATATCAATAATATTTATCATAGAGATAGAGAGATCATCTATCATATCTTTCATAGAGATCATATCTATTATAAAGATCATATCTATCATAGAGATCATAGAGATCATAGAGATCATATCTTTCATAGAGATCATAGAGATCATATCTTTCATAGCGATCATAGTGATCATATCTTTCATAGAGATCATAGAGATCATATCTTTAATAGAGATCATAGAGATCATATCTTTCATAAAGATCATAGTGATCATATCTTTCATAGAGATCATAGAGATCATATCTTTCATAGAGATCATATCTTTCATAAAGATCATAGTGATCATATCTTTCATAGCGATCATACCTATTATATTGATCATAGAGATCATATCCTCATAGAGATCATATCTATAATATCTTTCTTGGAGATCGTATAGTGATCAAATCTTCACAAAATATTAGATATGAATATCTTTAATATGGAAGTGAAGAATATATTATATTTACCACAGAGATGAAATTCATCTATATAAGTAGAGATATAGTCAAGTTTCAATGTTCAAACTCATTAATTACAGGTTGCGGATCAGGTTGTTCTTTTGCAACACTGCTGGAAGAATATATTTGTGTTAGTACTGTCTCAATACAACCATCCTCAAATCTTCAATTATCTCGAGGAATTCGAGAGTGGCTGCTGTTACAGTGTCAGTCCCACATACTTACATTTAAAGGATCAAGTGAAGAAGTTTCAAGCACTGACTCTTGACCGAATTGAATCTGCCTGCTTGAAAGCGATAATATTTTTGAATCCAGGTGAGATCGACTTCATACGAGTCAATAGACGCGTATGAATACATGTATAAGTACTCTCTGTAAGAGGTAGTGGGTTCCAGAACTGAATGAGGAAAATAGTAAAATGAAACTGATGGGGCAATAAAAATCAAGATTACAAATTTAATTTAAATTAATAGAAAATGAGGCAATCTTGGTCATTCATTAAAATGAATTACCTTATCCTTCAGACATTCCACAGTTAGAAGACTTCGCAAAAGTCAGTCAATTTCGAGAGAGGATTCAGTGTGGACTCGATGAGCACATTCGTCTCAGCCATCCCAATTGTCCGACTCGCTTTGGTCAGCTCCTGTTGTGCATTGGTGCATTGGCTGATATCGGATCGGATCTGATAAAGAAGCTATTTTTCATACAGCTGGTTGGGAAAACGCCCATTGACAGTCTGATCAAGAATATGTTCATAAATGGTGATTGGATATCGCGAGATTGATGATATTGAATAAATGAACAGCTTTACACTGATGCTTAATTGTATGAATTCTTTATTTTCAATTCAATAAATTTTCAATTGAAAGTAAAGTTAAATACTTTCGACACTTCTTAATATTTTAATAAAGCTTTAATCACTACTAGTAAGTAATAATTCCTTAAACTTGAAAATTTATATTATTATTAAAATCCATTCGATAGAAATACTATTGAGATTTACTAATAGGACTGTTAAGTGACCCTCTAATTCTATGGAAAAAGACTTCCCTTGGAAACGAAGAGCATACAGATTGATATTATGCAGTATCCAAGGAAAGTCTAAAATTCCATAGAATTGTAGGGTCACTTAACAGTCCTATACGCTTGTAAATTCCGGTGCAAATTCTATGGAAAAAAGCACACCCTTAACAACCCTACAATTACCGGTATGGGAAGTTTCTAAGAGTGTTCTAAACAAAGTCTATGGGAGTTTTCATGCGTATTGGACCGCCTCTTTAGATAAAAAGGCAATTGGATCTCTATGCACCCCACAGAAATGCCATGCTCTATAAAGCTCTATATAAATCGTCATTTGAGGGATTGTTGTGATAAATGTCTGCATTCGTCGGGGATTCTTTTTATTTTATAATATCACTATATTAAATTAAGAATTAAAACTAGGTATTAAAATTTTATAGAATAGAATAGGTCACTTTCTCAGTTCCAACGTTATATTCACACGCCCTTATAAGAAATTAATTTTGATGACATTATTTTATCAGTATCGTATTTATTTCTATGGTCGTAATCTATAAGGCCATTGTCAGTTATTATCCGAAACTTTGGCACAAGAGAATGAGAATGCATACCATAGACATTAAATATTATAGCAATTTACTAGCAATTTACAGAATTATTAGTTATTTACACAACTAGTGCCAAGTATGCATCTTTATTGCATTTTACGAGATTAACATGTCTATGCACGAGCCCCTAGGGCGAGTGTCCATAGATTGTTAATAGCATAGAGTAATTACATAATTACATGTTAAATTATTACTCTATGGTTAATAGAGTTGAATGCAAAACGATGCACGCGTTGAGTAGAGAATTTTATTTTTTACCATGAAACATCCTATAACATTGATGTTTATGCGTTGAATTTAGTAGTGTCTGTCGGTGTTGTTCATTTTAATAGACAGGAAGGGATGAAATTTATCCATCCATTTCTATACAAAATAATATTTTTTACTTAGCGGCAATAATATTTACATTATGGCACGCCCGTGCAATAAAGTAAATTATCATTGAAATAAGAAAGCCATAAACATTGCATTATTGCACGGGTAAAAAAAAATTATCTTACTATCTCCACCATTATATTACTATAATGGTGAAGATAGGATTTTCTGACGCTTGATAGGCATACATCGATATACAAAAGAACGGACAAGCACCATCTACATAATAACATTTGGCTACTTTCTTAAAAATAAGGGTCATCGATTTTTAATTAATCATGTTCTCAAATTACTACTGTCTATATTAGTAAGTAGTAAAGCCAAATTTTTGAATTAATTTTATTCAAATAAAAATAGACGAAAAACATCCGCTAAATTGTGTACTCATTGAAACAAGCATGCGATTTCTATGCTACTAGCAATCTAGCTAGCAAGAGTCGTTACTCTATGTATACTTACTCTATGATAATAATAATGCAGAACTTACCCTATGAGCACTACATAGATAGACTATCGGTTAATAAATTTCTATGGGTCAACAAAATGCTAATAGATTTTCTAATTTTACTCCATGCTTTCCTCAAATATTTCGACTAAAAACATCATTGCATTTGAATCAGAATTTATAAAAGAAATAACCCCTTAAATTATGATCAAGGTGCAAATGAAAATTTGTTGGACTTACTTCATCCTGTCATTTGTATTTGGTGCATTTCAAGCTAAAATTAGAATGTTGTTTGAGAATATTTATGAACCATATCATGAAATAAATAACATATGGTATCGCATTGTATTCGACTTATCTTCACCTGAAATGTCGACTGATGTTGCCTTATTCTACTGCAAATCAATCAATTCCGCTTCGAATCGTGGAGATCTGATTAATCCATCTCATTTCGGGATAATACCCAAATTGGGGGATGTGGTTTTGTTTCGTTGTAATTCTGGGAACACCAGATCACTTGCCGATTGTAACCCAACTATTGGTTCACAATTCAGAAAAATGCAATTTCATGCGGTCAAGTGTGGGATACCAGGTAGATTTTTCTCCTGGAAATTGTATCCAATATTGAATGTTCTTCATTTACCTTCATCAAGCATTAAAATCATAACGTATTCATCGAATGTACGTAATATTATACAATCTGAAGAGCCAATTTTCCTCAATCTTAATTGTAAGCAAACTGAACCGGTAGTTATAAAAGTTGATAATCCAAATACAAACATCAGTGTAACCTGTCCATCTGTGGATTATATAGTGAGTATTTTGATCCCTAAGAACAGGTCATTAATACAAATCAATCCACAACTTCCTTACTTATTTGCCTCGCAGAGATCGTTAAGTGAAGGAGATCGTAAACCAAAGTTCGCTCCTTGCGGACTATCAAAATTGAGTGATTGTAATAATTTCCGTTGCTATTCAAAAACGAATACATTATATTCTGATTGTTACTACACGGAATTTTCCAACCCAAGATGCTTAAAATATTTATCAACACATAGAATAACATGCGATATAAATCAAAAATGTAATTCCGAGGACACACAATCAGTTGGAAAAACTTATTTTTGTGCCATTGATAATGAAGATTATCGTCAAGAATGCTCCTATCCCTTCGCTTTCAATGGTAATCATCATAAAAAATGCTTTCCTGATGATAAGAGTCTTAGGTTTTGCATTGATGATAAAAGCAATAATATATTGGCTATCAAAAAGCCGGTATTCTGTGTGGATAATGAGGTAGTGCACTCACATTGCCACTTCCCATTTATTCTTCAAGTAGGAGGGAACGATACCCTTAGCTATACATGCGTCACAAAACAAAACTATTCCTATTGTGTGAGTTCGTTTAGCAAAAAATTGAAAATCAAATGTAAATCGAAAATACTTGCTCCGGTCATTAAACCCAAAGTAGAATGTAAAAACTTAACAGGCTTATATAAAGCAGAGTATTTTATTAAGAACATTCCCCCAACAATTTTACAAATCTGAAAGTTCTTGCATGAATTTGAAAACATTTCGTTACGTTCAATAATGTGCAATTTGTTTTTTCGCGCTAAAATGTTGACCTTGAATAACAAACAATTCAGATATAATTCCGTATTTTTATAATTGCACAATAATTTAATTAAAAAAATGACAAAACACTGGATTTAATCAGTTATTCCTTTTGTTGAAATATCCTAGCTATTTCTTGTTCATTAATAAATGTATTTTGAGTTTTTTTTACGACGCCAGATTGCTCTGGGTATATTCATGGTTAAACATTTCACTGACGAGTTTATCATCCAGTTAATATTCACATCGCAGCAGTATCGATTCAATTGTAATTTGGTTAAATCAAATGTGATTACGATATACTCATAGATGCAAATTAAGTGTATCGTTTTGACATTTAACTTTGGAATAACAGTGCGGTTTATTTGCTACCATTTTCATAAGTTTGTATACAATTTCTGAATTTGAAATTTCCACTGCATTTTTTGACTTAAAAAATGTAGAAGAAAAAAAAACTTCTTATCTACAAAATGCCTTTCATTGTGAATAAGAATTAAATACCGATTTCTATAAATATTAATTCCTACCAAATCAGAAAGGAAACTTCCACAACTTGTTTTATTCATAAAAATATGACATTGGACATGATAAACAAGAGAAAATTCAGACTAAATTACAACTATAAGCGAAATATATGCAATAAGTTTTAATTCCTGCTGGTTAAAAAAAAATGAAGTATCTTAAATTCACCAACAAACATCATGGAAAAATGAATAAATTAGATTGGCACAGAAAGCAATAACAAGTGCCACAATATAACAATACTAATAATATATGTAATAGGGAATAACACAGATCCTCAGCACGCTATTTATCGAGACGACACATCGGAGAGTCATACACTATACGCAAGTCTACACGCGGGCCGATCAGGTCTCGAATATTATTATAACCATATTTGATCATTGTGGGTCTGAAATATTCATTTTAATAAATATTTAGAACTGCATTTTATAGTCAGCATTACAAATCAATGCATTACCTTTCTAAAGACAAGCCCCAGGCTATCACTGTCACATCCTCAGGCAGACCCATAGGCAACAACATTTCCGGTCGATAGATTCCAGAATTACCAACTTCGACCCATTTCTTCAAACCTAAAGGTCACAAAAATGATTTAGACGCACAGTAATAATCTAAACAAGGGGAAACTTTGGATAGATATTCACAGGTAGATATAAAAGGGGGCGATTAGTAGGTATACAGACCTCATTAAGATATCAAAAGATTCAATGCATGGAAATAGCCACAGAAACCTCTCTATATACTGACAGGTTAGATTGGCAGACTGAGACATTCGTTCAGATAATTCCATCAATTTGGGAACACCTAATCATTCGCCAGTAAAGTCAGCGATCAATAAATACTTCCTCGCGCACAGTGCTCAGTATTTGATCGCCCTTTCATTACTGTACATACAGAGTGATTGTGACACGCCAGCCAATCAGAATTAACGAATTATGTGAGCGAACATACCTACGCATCATCTACATCTACTAACTTCCCAACTCAATATCTCAAAATCTATAACAGTGAATGAAAACAATAAAATCAAACCGCTCGGAACTAACTGACAAAACTGAAAATTACTAATTATAATTGTTACTATGTATCCAACATTCTAAACTCCATTGTTGTGTCATTCCCTAGTCAGAAATCTGTTATTTATCAACAGCGATAGTTTTAATTAAATGTAGTCCTTTTAACACTCACCCTCATGATAGCTGAATATTTCCATACTAGGCTCAGTATAGGGATTGTAAGCGGGTTTAAATCGTAATTTGGTCAATCCAAGCTTTTTAAAGAAAGCGTGAATTGTGCCCTTAAGATGTCCGAGAGTCAGATTCTTGTCGGCGACCATGCCCTCAATTTGGTGGAATTCCGCTAAATGAGTAGCATCCAAACTCTCATTTCTGAATACACGATCGATACTGAAGCATTTTACTGGAGTGAACTCTTTCTAAAATATGGCCAACAGAATTAACATCAATTAGAAACACGTTGATTTGAAGGAAAACTTAATGTAATTGCTTGATGCTATGTAATTATGATTACACCATAGAGATGTAATCCAGTTATTATGAGTGAATATAGAGTGGCAGTCTAAATGAGATTGAGGAGACAAATTAAAAATCAAATTCTGCAGCCAAATCCTCAACGAATACTCAACTGTGATTCGCTAAGAAGTAATGCCTGACTTCTAATCACGAATGAAACTCGCGATTAAGCTCGCCTGCTTGCAGCTGTCATGTTTCTAATTGTCAGATCAGCTCAGCAGACACCTTGTATTCATGACATCTCTATGGTTGAGACACATTTACACTGATTGGAGATACAGAAATTTTATTTCTTATATATTATAATGTATTATCAACTGTTTTGTAGAGCCGATCTTCAATGTGTCCTATCAAGAAGTAATTATCGTGTTGTGTTTTGTATTGATTACCTGTTGTGCAAGGTTGTAAAGAATTCGAGCGCTAACGGGCGTCGTATGGGTGCGGAGAATGTTCTTTTGAGCTTCTTCCAGCTTCCAGTTATAGCGATAACCTTGAGATCCATAACCACCTCTCGAATGAACCTGACCCACTCGCTCCAGATAATCTTTAGGGAAATTAGTGGTTACTGCTGGGTCTAAGAGGAATTTGAAAAATAAATAAATTAATATTTTTGCATTTTAATTAAATTCCAGAGAAATTGAATATACCTGTTGTGAACATTATCAAATTATTTGAATGATTATGGGGGAAAATATTTTAAGAGCAAATTCATAAACATAAAAATCTAATTTAAGCTAATGATTTACTATTTCTGCCTTTTACGTTACTTCAATTAGTAGTTGGATAGTCAACTGAGTGAAATAGTTAAGCTGACCCATAAATTCTGCTACTTATCCTACATACAAGACAAGAGGCGATATGAGACCATTTTGATGTTAACCAAACAGAAAAATTGTTTCCTATTTTACAAAACGCGTTAACCCAATTTCGTAGCTTTTGAAATTCAAGATACGTTTATCAAGAGCTATCCCTAATGAATTTGTTGACATGTTGAAATCAATCGCTATGAAAAGAGTTATGACAATTAAACATCACTGTTTGTCTAATATGAAATGAGTAGTACATAACCCTCTAAAATCCTTATTTATTCGAGTCATGATACAATAGATAAAAACAATACCTGACAGGAAGAAGGTATCGTGAGCATCTCTAGCTGGATGCTGCTGAGGTTGAAACAACACATCAAAATTCCAGAAACTGGATTCCACATAGGCATTGGCAGGCATTTCACTGAATCTGTAAATGTTTGAGGATAAAACAAGAGACTATAAAATATTACATAGAATCCTCATAAATCATACAAAACAGATATCCAGTTAATCATTTCTTACCCCATATCCATAAGAATTCTTCGAAATTCTGCCCTAACTTTTAAAAGAGGATGCAAATGACCACAAGTTGGGGGGAGACCAAGGGCTGCAAAATTGTAGTCTTTGAAAACCTTGTTCCTCCAATCACCACTAAAAATAAAATATCAATTTTTTTTACTTCCAAATAATGAGAATTAAATCAGATTGTGTTTTTGAGTTTATAGATTTTATGTTAGAAAAAAGAAAAATATACCTTGATAGTAAATCTAAAGTCAAATCTGTTTCCTGCTTTTGCAAGTCCTGAGTAAAATTAGGACCTTTATTCAAAATGTATATTGTCTGCTTTCTAAAATATATTTTGTATAAATTTGCAAGATTATGATTCATGCACAGCAATGTGGTTAAATTATCTGACTTACGCTTCAGTTATTAGTTTCCTTTTTTTAAATTCTGCTTTCTTTTGAGCATTTAATTGGTTTAAATTCTGCAAACTTAATTGAACTTCATCTTTTACACCATCAAACTAAAATGTAAAGAATAAGTAGAATTATTTCAGATATTTCTCACTCAGCAGTTAGGCAGAATAGTAATCATAATACTTAAGAGATCTAATAAGGTAAAATTAATTAACGCACATTTTTATTTCTAAACACTCGTGGGCCATTACTTGCAGTTTTATCTATACTAATCCACTTATTTGCAATTGCTTTGCTAAATCCAATTTTTGCATTTTTCACTGTATTCTAAAATCAAGTATTGGATAGGTTAGAAGTTGATTCTTATGAATTATGTCAATTTAAAAAATCTGAAAGGTATATAAATTTTACTGCATAATTTTTATCATACTTTAAACAAATAAAATACTGAAATCATTATTGAATGCAAAAATCATATTACAATATTATTAAATACCATTAATTCTGATTGCAACATTCCATCATCTGGAATAGCCTTTTGTACATTTATTTCATAGCTTCCATTTGAGACAACATCTTCTCCTTCATTAGTTAGTTCAAAATGTGTATTTAATTTTTGCTCACAATTTAAGATCTGAAATAAATTGAATTTATTTAAGGATTCTGTGTATATAGAATATATTAATACAGATCATGATACATTAATCTTTCAATTTGAATGAAAACTTTTATCAGTTATTTCTGTTTAAAAATTATTGAACTTCATTATTATTCTTATTGTAAACCAAATTACACAACATATAAATCATAGTTTTATTACATTTCAAATTTCATTTTTTTGTGTCAATTTTACATATACAGGGTATATCATATATATATGTGGATATTTTTAAATTAAATTAAATCAAAACACATAAATTTCTAACTGACCTACTTGCTAAAATAAAAATATTTTTGAACTAAACAAAATTATAGTAAGACACAAATTATGTTATTCTTACATCTCCAAGACTTTGGATACTTTTGATTGCTCCCACTATTTTTTGATGATCAACCTTTAACAATTCTGCTACATCTTGAGAAGACAAGTTTTTTTTAGACTCAACATGTTTTAAAACTTCTTTTACAATATCCATAATTTATATAAGTCTGACGAAACCCTGAATTTGTTAAATATTGATTACTTCAGTAGAAAATAATGTTTAAAACAAATAATGTTTTTTCCAGACACCACCCGGCATAAACGAAAACAATCAGAAAATGAGTATAGAAGAATAAGAAATAGATAGCCAACAAAAAGAAGAATGGAGATGCGGAACCAACCAATAGATTCGTAGATTCATGCCCGAACCAGTTCACTGTCCTGATTGATCATTTCATTGGGGATGATAGGCAGTAGTTCGTAGCTACTTGAGGTTTTGAGCTCCCCTTGCAACAACCTCTTTCTCGGACTTCTCTTCTGTTTCAGATTCAGACAACCAAATACGGTAAAAGCTGATAAAAACTGCGTAAAAGTAGGTCAACAAAATGATTTGTAAAATGCACGAAACACGAACTATAAATTTAAAGTCAATAACCACAATATGCCGAGAGCCTGACATATCATAAAATTTCTAGTCTACTAATTTCCATTATACTTCATACGTTTTGATAAAATAACTCTAAATGATCTCTTTCTGTTTTAGTTCTCTAAAATAATTCCATCGCCTTCATTTGCACCTTCCGTTCAAGCCTTCTCTGGATGTTATCTTAGGTCGCCCTTACTCTACGAAACTTCCGCAATTTAAGTAAAATAAAGACTGATTTACTAACATAAATCCAGATATTTATTGGGTACATATAATAG
>JAYMFX010173318.1:0-24397 GCA_036784945.1 Monocelis spectator | reverse complement strand
GATTTATATTAGTAAATCAGTCTTCATTTTACTTAAATTGCGGAAGTTTCTTAGAGTAAGGGCAACCTAAGATAACATACGCTTTAATTTTGATTTAGGCTCAATTTAAGATACATAAAAATAAACTCACTTAAAGAATTTCATTTTACATTTGTTTCTGATTAAATGGGAAGTTAAATAGTGTACATGAAAAAATATCCCTTTGTATTGCTTATGAATCTATTACCCGTTTGTAAATATAAAATGATTGTGATAAAGATCATATTCTGAAATCAATCTTGAGTTAAATGTATACATTTAAAGGAAGATAGAGATGCAGATAATGAAGATTTGAATTAGTATGATTTTCGAAAACGAATTTGTAGAATATTTTTTAAAACTGAAATCTAGAACGATACTTCTCACTGGAGTTCCCTCAGATGCAAATTTATTCATGTAGGTATTAGTGTCGTTCTTGAATATGGGTCTTTGTATGTAACAAAATTTTAGTTTTATTTCCTGACAACATTATAAACACAAAATATTAAATTTTAAGATGTGGTCGAGAATTGAATGTGTACACATTGTTTGTCCCCTAGCTACTATAATGTAGCTAGGAATTTAAACGTAACGAGTTGGTGCTATACTGAATGAACCTCGATTGTCATTTATAGATTAATTGTTCTTAATACAATATCATAATTATGTCGATAGTTATTCACAAATAATTGTTTACTTTTCTAACTGATTGTAATCTTTACTTCCCCTTTATACATAGGTAGATTTGTTAAGCTTTATGGAATAGTTGAAATGAAGCTTTAAATCACAATTTCTTTATTAAATTTGAAATATATTCATACCAATGTTGCAAGTATTAGGTTTGATATCACATATATATGTAAATATAATCAAATACAGTAAAGCAATATATACAAATCTTTATGGAGAATTCAAAATTAACTGTAATGGAAAATACATTTTTTCTTTTTTAATTATGCATGTCATAGTTTTAAAAAGGCTAAACTTTGTGAACCATGTAACAAAATTCAAATTGGTATGGGATAAGATTAAAATGATAATAGATTATCAGAGAGAGTTCCAATAAATAACTAGGAAAAATAATGAAATTGATTTAAACAGTTCCGAGTAAAATCAGATTCCGTCATAGTGACACAATAACTGTGATTTTAATCTCACGATGTTGTGTAGTCGATTGGTAATTCTAATTATATAATTCTAAAACTTCTATTATCCACATAAAAATTTATAGTAATAACTTTAGTAATCTGGTAAAAAAGATTCTCATTCTATTTAAGGTTAGTTTGGTAACAATAGAGAACTGAGATGCCCACCTTCAAAATAACAAAATATATACGTACGCTGCTACGAAAAGTCTTGATACACATAGTTAGATTTCCCCTAAAGTTAATAAGAAATGGGACATTTCCTCGCAATCTAATTAAATAATCATTCCACCTTGTTGGCAGAGTTCAGCGATATGAGAGCATCGCTACTCATGGTGGTTGCCAGACCAGGATTCGATTTATTATTAGAGGCTACTTCATCGGTAGAAGCGGCATCTCGATTTAATAGAAGATTCTGATCTTGGAGAGATACTTGATGAGGCAGACCGAAGTCAGAGGTGATCTCGACACTTCTAGTCAATACGGCGCGCTTCGCCATATCGATTGTGCGAGATCTAGTAAACATGTAATTGAGACTGGTGCGGGAGGAGCTCGCTTCTCGACTATTGGATACTGTTGTCCTGAAAATGAAACAATCGGAAGTCGATGTTGAATTTCATTGAAAATTTCAGTATAAATCCCATAGAATATATAGAATGTTCAAATGAGCTAACAAACCATTAGGAATAATGTTAAAAAGAGACAATTTGAAGTGATGAAGGAAATCTATAAATACGATATTACTTATCTATAAGAAGCAGTGATCAACTTTAGGTATAGTATAACCAATTGTGTAATAAATAAATGAATAAATAAAATTCAACTCAATTCTAAATTGAACTTTCTATCAGCACATTCAAATTCGGATAAATGTTGACTATACCTAAGATAATAGGAATCAATGAAACAGCAGGCTTGCAAGCACTAATATAGAATTTGCATCAGTTAAAGAATTTTCTCTCAAATCGATAGAATAATTAAGAGTGGTTTGAATAACTTGCACTCATTTGGCTATTATATATATATATATCATATGGAGTGCCACAGGGGAGCGTATTGGGCCCCCTTCTCAATTGTCTATACACACTCAACTCCACCGAAACTATCACTAACAAACAACCAGATCATGCAGTAAAAATATTCGCTGGGGTTACAACGCTGCTGCGAGAGGCACTAAAAATAATGACCTCTCCATGGCCGCATTAGCTTTGACAAAATGGCCAACCTTCCGGGAACAACAGGGAGCTCCTGCAGCCCTTAAATCTCAGCTTTCTCTAAAAGTGAATGACGCCCATCCTACTCGAGGTGAGCTCGCTATCCCACCAGCCTGTTGCCTGAAATTCGGACAAATGGCATTCTGACAGTGGTCGCCTCGAACTATGAATTCGAGATACTATTTGAAATTAAATATTTTATCTGTTTTATTTGATTAAGTTTTACTTAATATCATTCCAGTACTGTACAGAATTTTATATACTATATCAGTGGAATAAAATTAATACAATACAAGAATGATACTAGTATAAAAGCTAATATAAGTAAAGGATAAAATCAATAATCATAAAACTGAAGTTTAGTTCAAACTTCTGGATGAAAATAAATAAGGAATTATCATACTTATACCAAGTATATTCATCAACACATCAAGCTAAGCAGTAGATTTTTAAAAACCCAGCATGCATTTATTTACTGAATCCATTATATATTGAGCTGAAATTATACATCAACTTAAATAAAATTAATAAAACTTTTTTATATTTGGGTAAACAATAGTCCCTTTAAAACAGTGCTTAAAGGCTATATATAAAATAATTAACTCATATTACGCCAAGCACATAATTATGAATATTTCCAAATTTTTATTATTAGAAATAATGACAGTTATTATTCTATATAAAACTTATAGTGAACTTATCAATTAATACAAAATCAAAATCTCCAAGCACTACAAATATTGAAGAATGTTAACAATTATAAGTCATTAAAAATTGTGAATGCATAGTCAGCATGCAAATCAAAATGTTTGTATTTGATGTTTTTAGTTGGTGAATACAATTAAATAGATAAATGCGAAAAATGATTAAATTTATTTAGGCAAGCATTATTAGGCAGTATGAGTGAATATATCTTACTTTATGTTCAATTTTACTGTAATAAAATACACACAAATCACTGATATAATCTCTCTCTCTCTCTCTATATATATATATATATAAGCAATCACACACTAATCTCTATATTAGGTAATTACCAACAGTTAGAGTAAAATCAATATAAATCAAACAATCCTAAAATACTGTCATGGCATAATAACTAATCAAAATCAATTTGTAAAGAAATTACACAAAAAGAATAAGCATAGACTCATGATCAATAGAGCCTCTCACATAAATCATTTAAGTAGACTTGAAATCCAATCACCAGAGAAAAATGAATTCAAAATACTATGCGCATTGAAAATTTCGAGGATAAATTAGCCAAAATACAATAACAGATTGTGACACACCTATTCTAAATATAAAACTATACCAAGAGACAAAAAATAAAAAAACATTTACATCTCAATTCATACAACATTAAATTTCCTAATCTGCTTACCTTCTTTGCTTATTATATTGAATCTGTTGCGTTAAAAACATACTGTTTTTCATTAATTCAGACATATTTCTGAATGATTGCTCACTTTTGCCAATGCTTTTAATGGCCCTAAAATAAAATCAAAAAGTATTTATTACAATGGGCAAAGTAACAAAAACTACAATGAATTGAATAGATAATAAGTCCTTTCTTTCATAATTGTATTTTTTATTTACCCAATATCATATTCCATATCAAAGAGACGACCTTGGACATCCCTTTGCAATTGATTAATTTCTTTCTAAAACAGTGTAATATAGTAATACATAGTCTGTTTAATCATATGTATTGTATCAGTTATAAAAATAATAAATCTGTGTTATTTGTAATTAAAAAACTTGTTCATGTATTGGTAAATTTAAATTTAGTTCTAATGCATGAAGATGCACAATAATTATCAGCCAACTAGAAAATGTATTGAGTGAATTTAAGATAGTGCTAAAACTTAATTGTTCTGTATTTAAAAAGTAGATTGTTATTACAATGAAATCAGTTGAACAAAGTGATGGAATATTCACATTGATATTCACTGATTTGAATAGTAATAACTGTTTTATCCCACAAATTCATTGACAGTCAGCCCCTTAAATTAATTTATAATTTCTGAATCAAATCAACCACAGCATTTCTAGGATTTAAAACTCATGAGAGAACACTTAATCGTAACTTTTATTATTAAAATATTAAAAAAGCATTGTTGTATTGATGAAAAAATGATTTTAATGGGTAAGAATTATTTTTTGATTACTTATTGAGGAAAGAATGTATGAATTGTTTTAATTCTAAGGCATTTATTTTTAGATTATAATTAAAAATAATTTACTCTTTGATCAACAAGGTGAGGAAGTGTTTTTCTGATGTGCTCTTCAATTCGATAAAATGCAAGAGACGGTTCATGAGCCAATAAATGCAAAGTTTCAGATATTTTTTCACCAACTAGAATGACAGAATTTTTTTAATAGATGAAAAATAGAATACTATTTTGTTTTTAAAGGATTGTGTTTAAAAGAACATTGAATTAGTAGTTAAAGTATTGGAATCATGGAATATTATTATTATAAATCATAATATGATTTACTACCTTTGTGAGATTTTATTTCTAACTCTGTGGATGAAGTTGAGATAGCAGAATACTGAGCCTCTAAATAAAAATTAATATTTGCATCATTTTAAAAATAAAACTTACATAAAAGGGAATTTACATAAAATTGGTAGATGTAGACATAAAAGAATATTAAAAATTTAGGTAAAATTAGGTTCAGGTTATAATATAACACTAAAGACCATATGCTGAAATGTGTATTCCCTCTAAACAATGTATTATAACAATAAGATACAACTTAATATTTTGAAATAAAACATTATTATAAGTAAAGTAAAAAATGAAATTGTTCAAGCAGCATAGTGTTTAATAAATTCCATTAAAAGATTTTACAAAGCAGTTGTTGCTTTTTTCTTTTTCTTATTATAAGTACACCGATAATAACTATGTCTACCTAAAACAAAACAGTTGATAAAGTTTCTTAAATCTATGAATACAGATTTACAATATTTAAATTGGGCTAGGAAAGTTGTCAAATTTTGCTTTGTAACAAAGATTATAACTTAATTAAGCTGGATAAGATGCCAACTTGTCTGTTAGGCTATTTTTGGCTCATGCCTACCAGCTGCCGCTAGTGCCGCTGCCTTTACAGGAATGAAAAGATTAAAACTCTTGTCTATTCAGCATTTAATTTATTTAATAATACAATAAAATAGTTCAAAATAGCTGAAACTTTAAAAAAATTCCTTGTAATATTATAAATAGTTTGAATGGATGAATGGAGTTAAAGTTCATATTAAGAGGAGAATGGGATAAATAAAATGTAAATAAATATTATTAATAATTATAAATAAATTGAATTAACATATAGAATTTGTATTAAAAATAACTAACCATTAGCCGATTTATAAGCTCCAAAAATGTTTGATAAACCTCTTTCCATATAAATTAATATAAAATCCTATGATATAAATTTGGGAATAAACAGGAATAACTGCTACCGCTTAAACTTCGAATTGTAGATAAGATTATTTTAAAATGTATAAACAAATATTTCAAACATAAAACTTTTATTTTCCAATCAATTGCCATAAATTAATTTTGTTTTTCCGCTTCTCTGTTAGTCGATTTGACAATAAGTTTGCAAAGAATAAAATGAAGTAGGGTGTAATCATTACACTATGTTCATTATCGTCAACTGCTATTAGTGGCACATTAAACAATTAGCATAAACAAATTAAATTCAAAAACGTTCTCCTAGATAATGATCTCATTAAGCAGTTTGTAAGTAAATGCTAATATTGAAACATTATAATTGATTATTTATTAAAGCAACATTACAAGTAGAGCGGTGTAATGAAGAAATGCGTCTCGTCATATAGGAGTGTCACATAATGTTTAAAATGGCTTTTTTTATACATGTATACCGCGCTATAATTTACTCATAGTGCTTTGTCATACCTGTTTGAAAATTAGTTTTATCGGTTGTGGGGCATAAATCTGAGGTTTTTTCTAAAAATAGCAATAGCAGTTTGAAGCTTTTATGGAACTACCAAAACATTTATAACTTATTTAATATCATATACTAAAAACTCGAGGACTTTCATAATAGGTTTTAAATATTCTTAAAATCGCCATCGGGTCCGTTTTCAACTTCGACTAAATAAAAATAAGTTTCATACTATTCCCCTTCTAGTTTCATTGATTTCTCTCATTCGCATTGGTAGCTATAACCGTAGCAATTATAATTATCAGTTATTGCAACATGTTCGCATGACAACACAGACTTTAAACAATTATAATAATGAAACAAAACATGATAAAATTGCAATAATAACTGGATCTCTATTTTTCTTATCTTACAGCATCATATACACGATACAGATAGATACACCATCTCGACATAGTATTTATACAAGAGAAATTCATGACATAATATCAAATTACCTTAATTAGACTTCCTTTAAACCAAATTGAAATTTTTAGGCATAATGGAAATCTCTATTTCAAATCAATGAGGCATTAGAAAACAAAAGCGATACAAACATATTTTTAAGTATGTGTAGTAAAATGTATAATAATCGATATTCATATATGCCACCAACAACCTAACCAATCTAATACTTCATGTGTGAAAATACTTAAATAAATAATAATAACAATATCAGCCATGCTTTAAAAAAATTAAGATGAATGAGAATTTGAAAACCTCATAGTTTACAAATTAAATAAATTAGACATACATAAGAAATATTGAAATCAATTCGAATGCTTAAAAGATTAATAAAATAAAAATTTGTCGCTTCAAATTAAAATAAGTCACACATCGCAATTAGAACATCAGACAAGTTAACATTCATTCATATCATTCAAGCCTTGAAATAGGGGAAATGAAGATGATTAAAGAACTTAATAAAAGATAAAGTGGAAACACAAGTAAAGAACTTATTATAATCAAGACTTCGTTATAACTAAAATTTGAAAAAAGGTTTATAAATTAAAAGAACTAAATAGAAATTAGTTTAGTATTAGAAAAATAAAGCCGGTAATTTTTTTATTTCCGAGATTATAAAATGAAATTTTCTTCAGTCCTTTCATAAATTTATTAACAACCAACCAACCAACAAACAACCAACCAAACAAGAAGATGTGCTAGAGTAATAGATTGAATAATAACTAATGTCTGTTCCCCTAATAAACGATTATTGTAATAAGTCAAACTTGATTATGCATTAATAATAAATATTAGTTACAGTAGTTAGTATAATGAAGTAATAAATATTGCTATCAATCAATCAATCATTCTTTACAAATTGTGTGTATGTAACAAGAATTAATTATTATATACAAGAAGTCTGTTGTGATCCATATGTACAGAAAATGTTTTTAAAAAAAATTTATTATGAAAGATTAAAAAAAGGCGCGATTAATATCACGAAAAACATTATTTTTTTTTCAATCATTCAATTTTTAATTATAAACTATATTATATATATATTATATTAATATATATATATGTATATACGAAATGGCACGGATTAGTGATCTAGATAGAATAAATATGTTACATTGTCAATCAAATACGGTTAAAATGATATAACAATCCAATTACATAATATCAATAGATACAAATAAGTAATTCTTTATTACTTTGTTATTTTAAATAAGGTAAATAAAATGTGTGAAAATTCGAATAGTCCTGGGATTAGTAACTTTAATTTATATTTCAGAAAAACAACCAACAATTTTGCAGGCAAGCTATCAGCGCTTATAAAAATGCATTCTGCGCGTGATATAGCTGCAGGAGACTCAGGACATGAATGGGCAAGCAGGACCGCCTGTCGTTTGTAAATGGATCAATAGTTAGCCATGATAGAGCATTGTAAGACGACAATACGAACCGTAACACATCGCACGTGCCCGTAGAGTCCAATAGATGCACGAAAGAGGTAGAATCGTTTGATAGGCCGCTGGATAGAGGGACACTATGAACAGGTACTCCGATGTTGTCTTCAGTTTGATTAAGAGACGTGGTCAAATGAAGCGCCGCTTTAAAACATACCGGAGATTCTCTACTGGCCTGTGGACAGGCTGACCAAAACCAAGATGGTAGCGGGCCAGGTGAAGCAGTCGATAGATAAAATCCAATAGCAAGCGGTTGCTGCATTAAATTAGCCTCAGCATCCTGAATAAAAAGATAATAAATAAACTTACGAGCCTAACAATGTTTTCGTTTACATTCTGTTGATTAAAACAAAGAAATGTAAAATCCACGCTTTATATTGTATATATATGGATATAAGCATTTTGATATATCATCAAACACAAAAGCTTTAGTTGACAACATATTAGAACAATATCATCCACATCAGTGATTTATTTCAATGATATTGATGAATAATATGTAGTGATTCAGCTAAGCTTACTGACAGAAAATGAACGTGACTTGTGATAAAAATAGTTAACTGTTTCGGACAACTGACTAGTTTAGATCCGTAGAAATTAAAAAATCTAATCATAATTTAATACTATGTATTTTTTCTAAAGTTTACTTGAGGGTCAGTGTATTCCTTGTTAGAATCGTGTAGATGCGGATCTTCGATGGCGATGTTATCTCTGGTTGGGGAGTGGGGATGAAACAGGTCTCCAACATCCATGTCAATGGACTCAGCTTCACCCAAATCTAATTCAAATCCATCGAAATCATTTTGACCAAATTGATCCTGAAATAAAAATCAATTTACAAAACTTCTTATTCATATTCCAACTTCTTTCATCGAGATATCTCGTGATAATACGTATGCTGGAATAATGAAATTGACACCTAGAATTTATAATCATTCCAGAGATAATAAATATTCCGATTTATTTTTATGTCACTAAAATAATTAATACTTCAATTATTTGAGCGACTAGCTCGTAAAATACGATCGATTAGTTTAGATAGATAAAATTGAAACAGAATTCAATCACCTTCCTGTTAACAATACACTTAAAGCTAGCGAGTGACCTTTGTACATTGTTCAATAAGTGCTTAAATTTCGAGGTCTTGTGATTTATATAAACATTGTAAACAATTAAAAGGAAAAGAGGCTCTCGATAATCAATATAATAATATGTAAATTTAATACAAATGTGCCACTGCCTTTTCTTAAGAATTATATTATCATAATAATATGTAGTTCTCGGTAGGTAGTAGTGCAATAATAATTCAAAAAAAATATAGGCACCGATGAAAAATCGATATGATGCTTCTAAATTCAATTCATCTTACCGACTGCGCAGAGGCTGAAGTACTAGTGGGAAACACCAATATGTGGGTAACGCTGGTGTCTTTCGGAGTGTTGAGGGGAATTCCGCTACTGGCGCGCTCTTCAGGCTTAACCGCACCAGGGTAGACACGAATAGTGCTCTGCAATTCTAGAGAAATGAGACAGGCGCTGATAAGACAGGAGCAATCCTGACAGGTGCTCGACTGACTGATCTGGTTGGACGAATTACACAAGGAGCAATTATCGCGAAATTGTTGATTAACACGCAACAAATTCTTTCTACTAAGCAATCCATTCCAACCTAAATGGATGAGAAAAAAATGAACATTTATTTTTAAGCAAATCGATTTTTATCAGCGGTAGAGAGTTTCTTCAATCGGTTCATTAATTTGATCAGCTAATAATAGTTCGTACCTTTCAATTCACCGTGACCCATTCTTCCGAATCTTTCAATGACTAAGCGCCAAGGATTAGCCGACTGTGCCACCACACTGACAATAAAGTTCCACAATTTTGTCAAGCCGATCCGACGTGCCGATACATTTTTTCTACGATGTCGATCCGGTATGGCAATATTAATCGAAGCATATTTCAGCAGGGCTCCCTTTTCGTCTGTACAAGACGCTAATAACCAGCACTGATCCTCCGACACAAGATACGAACAGAATAATACTCCGCTCTTATCATTATTATCTAATCGGAATTCATCAGCTAAAACATAAGGCGGACTGTAGACGCATCGCTTTTGGTGAATCTAAAAGAAACGGAGATATGTCGTCATAATAATGGATTGGAATAGAGTAGTTTATTGAATTAAAATCACATTGGGTGATTACTTATTGGATGGTAGCTCAAAGATCAACTTCCCAATAAAAAGGAGCGTGAAAAGCATTTGAAAAATGGTCCATACGACAGGGTACGACAGAACCTCTCAAACCTGCACTTGAAATGGAATGAAATGGCGGCAGATGTTCTCAGGTCCATCTTCGCATTTACAGAGTGATATTTTCCCAGTATTTTGAAGAGAGAACCGTTTCTATGCTTTATCATACTTTTGCAAGTTTTTTTTTAACTTGAGGTGTAGTGTTTGGTCTTGTAGGCTGTACGTTGTTTTCTAATAGCTCCTAATTTGTCTAACGGGCCATTTGTGAGGAGCGAATGCACACAAAGAGGTGTGTTCTATCATTTTTGCATTCTTATAAAGTAAATGCGTTTTGTTGCCTTCTTAATTGCGGTGTTAATGAACTCTTTTATTCCTATGCGGCTTATGGTGATACCTAATAATTGAACTGGTATATGGTATCTCCAATTTTGATTTCTGACCAGGTCGTTCCCTGTTGTCTCATCTTAGCGTTTAAGTGGAGTATTTGGGTCTTGCTGGGTCCACTGGATTGTATCGCTGATTTTGTTTTGCATCTTTACAGATTGTTCAGGAATTTTGGTGATTTAATAAATCGATTTATGTCATACCAATCGTCTTAGATAATCATGCTTCTTAAAAAATAGGATATTAGTTTTGTAAGGAAGTGAGAATTTTACCTTAAGTTACTCGATAGTAACTCGGTTTAACTTACAACGATATTATAACCGGCGCATAACAAAATAAAACACAGCCTTGATTATTCATAGTAAAATTTGTCATAGCTTCAAAATTGGTAGCTATAATCTAATCAATAATATTTATACTGCATACTTTTCATATAATTTGAATTTCTTCGCTGCTTAACTATCGAGTAGAATAGAGAAAGCAGTACAGTACAACAGTACAGCCGATCTATGCCACCAATAAAGCATCGTACCCAGGGTAGTTAAATAACCGACGCAATAAAGATTATGAAGCATCGAGAATAAAATATGCATTTGCTAATGATGATTAAATAATAAATGACCCGTGTGTGACACTTATTATACTAATTGTCAACTACAATAAACAGTAATTGTTATAAGCTAAATGTTTATTATGAGGACATACAAATTCCAACGCACAAAGGATTAGCGAAATTTTGTCGTCGAATTTGTACATAGTACCGAGGAAAACTACAAACTTTTGAAGGTAGCAATACTCAATAATATTACTTAGAGGGGATTTTTCTATGAACGCCCACTTAATATTGAATTGCTATTCATGAAATTTTTCAGTGAGATAGTAGTGGATAAATCATTTTCTACCCAGAAGGGGTCACATTATCATGCATTCATTTCTCCACTAAATATGTAATTAAACTGTAAGACTAATAGTGACTCCTTTATGATGGAATATAATATAGTAAAGCTTTTTCTCTAAAAAAGAGGCTTAATATCGAGCAATTTTAATGGTTTAATTAGGATGAGGTAACACAGTGGAGTTATAATTGAAATGAACAGAATATGACTTACCTCATTCTTCCTGGATATGTTTTCTTTCTCCCCAGCGGGGCCCATACCAGTTAGGGTTCTATTAGCATTGATCAAACTGGGTCTGAGCATTCGTTGAATTTGAGTATAGCTGCTAAAAGCCATCGATTTGATTCTAGGTAGGTAATCTTGATTATTAAGCACCTCAGCCAATGAAATTTGCGGAAAGTAAACCCTTTTCTGCCATTCGTCGGGGAGCTGTTCAGTAATAGTCTGAGAGCATGAAACTAAAGCCTGAGTAGTTAATCGATAAAAATCACTATAGTCAGCAGTTAAAGTGAACGGATTCACCAAATAAATTAACAAATAGATATCATTTTCAGCTGCCAGCGGATTTAATGAAGTGGATAGCGGACCAGATCCATTGCTTAAGCATTGATAAGTGGGATCTACCAGGGAGCACGGCCAACAGTGCTCAGTGAAACTATTGGGATTGTTTTTATCTTTGTTAATGGGATCGGGGGTGGAAAATTGTTCCAGATCAACCACACCATACTTGTGTAGCACAGAAGCGACATGTCTGCTGCAATAATTCACATACTGTTGAATCACTTTCAGGTTTTCTTCCATCGATTCATTACGCTGAAATTGTTGCAGCCAATCTTGAAAATCATTTAACGATTGATAACCCGAATGCGAATTCTTTGCGCTGCTGCCGGACTTATCACCGAATACCTCGCCAGAATCAATGCGAATGAAGCCTTTGGGGCATTTCCTAGAGAATGGAAGGTGCTTTCCTAAGCGACAGGATTTATAGGCACGGGACAGTTCGTTAAAATAAATATCGAATTCCTTGACTATGAGATCATGATTCGGTAGCACCACGGCGTAAGCAATATCTTTAGGTCGAGAGAAAGGCTCCAATCCAACAAGATCCTGAAATATTCAATAATAAAGGTAAAATTGTCTCCCTATCGTTAACTAGTAGGATATGTTTCAGTCATGAAAATATTATACCTTACAATTAGATATGATAAATATACGCGCGAGTAGTTAATTATGCAGTAAAGTAGTCCCTAATTTGCGGTTTAAAAAAATACAATATTAGTACATATGCTTATATGCTTACATATATTATAGTAATTCAATAATAGGATTAGAAATAAAGCGGTTGAAATTGTGGTTAAGCCAAACTGATTGTTGACCAGTTGAATAAAAATTTAGCATTTACAAAACAAGAGACTACAAATATAGAATACAACTGTATTCTCTCCACTGAAACATTTTCTCCACACAACGGCGCGTGTAGGATTGGAGAGGTCATAATATTAGATTTAAACAATAAACAGCTCTTTGCATTTTTTTATAGGTATAAAGCAGCAGCAACAAGAACAACAAGTAGTAAGCCAGGAAGGCATAAATAAATCTAAAGAGATCCCATTCTGTTTACTTGGATCGCTGAAATAATTGGAAATAATGCACGAATGAATGACTGAATAGAAATTTAGTGAGCAACGGGAAACCAATTGGGAGGAAAGCAATATAGTTAGAGAGAGAGAGAGAAGGGAGGGGAGGGGTAGACCATGAATACTGATAGACACACATAAATAAACGCATAGCTGGATCTCATTTTCAATCAAGTCTATAAAATAATTCAAGCACAAAAGTGTTCTACATAGTAAGCCAAAAGCTAAAATCAGACAGAGAGAGTAAGTACTAGTACCTGCTGGAATGTGGAGATAATAAATCAGTAGAAAATCTCGCTAACTCACTCACTCACTCACTCATTGACTGACTGACTGACTGTCTGTCTATTAAAATCAGCAAGTGAGCAAGAACATAATTCAATCACGACACTTGATAAGCGAAGTAATGTTAGTTAAGTCAGATATATTAGTGTATATCCAACAAGGCGCGCTGTTGTAAGCGTCGAATAATTATAAGAGAGAGATTAGCCGCTGCCAGAACAACAAGAGCGACGATGATGATGATGAGATAGATGGTGGTGGTGGTGATGATATGATGTGGTGAGAGGGCACACATGCAGCTGCAGCTGCTCTCTACACACACCAGATATAAGACTATGATTACACGAGGTCAGGCACTTCTTCAATATCTTAAAAGAATTACGCCACAAACACTCAATTCTTGTGGTAATAGCAATGAAATCAGATCAATAAAAACTCTACTCTATGAGAGACGCTCTTAGAGTGCACACATTCTCGAAATATTAATTACAATTGAATCGAAAGAAAATCATTAAACAATTGCTTTGTTCTTCAAAAATGTCAAATCGAAGATTCCTGAAATTGTGAAATGAGATTCTATTATTAGTTCATTAATCATCATGATATTATTTACCCATTCTTTAATGGCATACGGTGAGACATTGGCGCCTTCATTCTCCATGGAAACAGCGAAGTATGGCAGAGGCTGAGGCTCGCAAGTTTCTTCGCTGCCACGACCAGCTAATTGATGGAAATCCTTCCAGGTTAATGGACCATCCACGGTATAGCAGGCTTCTAAAAGACGAGTAGCTCCGATGGCTTCCTGAAGCCAAGGTCGAACCGTTTTTAATAAACGAATCTGGTCGTTTTGATTTTCTGGTAAGCGTGCCAAATCTCGTTTAAAGAAGCTCCGATGAAGGAGATTATATTTCGAAGAGTTAATCAAGTCGGGACGATTGAAGTTTGATTCACCAATACCATCTAATTGCGCTTGACTCAGCGATGCCAGACAAACTGAACACGCGTCTGAAATATTCACAAGTGGAAATGTTTTATCACTCACAAGTCTAAATTCCACAATATTAGAACAAAATAGTTAGAGAATAAGAATGAAGTAAGCTAGTTAGTAGTAAGCTGTTATGGTTATTCGCTTACCTTCATACTCGTAGGAATGTTTCTGTTCATCGTAAGAATTAATAGTTCGCATGTGTTTAATCCAATCGAGTTGCAGACGCAAACCATATTCATTGTGAATTCCGATTAATTGACAAAATAGTTTGTCCAACACCGCGGGACTGGGCACGGCAGAATTTGAACCGGGCATTAAATAATTAGTCATATTTTTATGTTCATTTTCGGATAGGAACATTTTCCAAACAGATGGTAGATTTTTATTGACAGATTTTTCAGGATAACCAGTGACATCCTTCTTATCTTCGATAAATAGATTACTCTGCTCGACGTAGCGCTTATTCATCAATGCACTGAATCCGCATTTGCATTGATTGGTGAAAGAGGCGGAGCCAGAGCCCGGCAGATAAAGTCCAATATCGCCGCCTTGCACTGACATTGTGCATTCACAGATATTGCAACTGTCAAAATTATGATCCTTGAAGATATTGAGCATGGAGTCGGACAACAGGATATTCACATACAGGCTATGCGCCTCCAGTGGACTCGCTGATAGTTGGTAAGCATCGGCCGATTGATTGCGATTATTGTGGATATTATGCGAATTGTAATGAGAAACACTCGACGAGTCCACGGAACAAATGTTCGCGCCGCAAGAGTCATCACAATTAGAGCCGTACGTACGATTGAGAACGGAGCCGGGCGTAGACGCCGGACTAAAATCGGGACCCACGGGCGTCTGAACGCTGCGCACACTGGCGACACTATTCGGGAAGGGGGCCGGACTGTAGACGATCTTTTCAGATTCAACCGAAGACACATTAGGATAGGACTGGCCGGGTGTGGTTGGGCCATTGTGAAATGCTGCGCGTGGTAAATTATTGGTATTATTGTTGATTTGTAATGATGACTGACAATCTCCAGGCGTGGAACAGGGAGACGGTGAATGCTGTCTTTTATAAAAATCTCGATGGCAATAACTGAGGGAAGATGGACGCTTTGAAATGGAATTGGAATTTGAGGAAGAGAATTTACTGCCGAATGAATAATTGCTCGATGACGGATTGAGAAACACCCAGTCCTAAAATGTAATTTTAGTTTAGTTATTATTTCATACAGCAAGTCTGTAGAGATCAAGCCAAACTACAGTCAATTGTTGTCACGGTATTATTGTTATACCAGCTTAACGGACAACATTTTTAGTGATAATTATTTTGTTTACCTTCAATCTCGCTTTAATTCGATTAATTTCCTGACAGTTTTCTAATTCTAATATTTCGAAATCAGTTTTTTTTATATTTGCACTTTAGGTGGCTAGGTTATTGATATCTCAACATAATGCTGCTGATTTTTTTTAAAAAGATGATATTATTCTTGATTCGTATTAAGGACAGAGACAATAAATCATAATTGTTTATTAACTATCTTAATTAAAAACAACAGCAGCGCACTGCCTGCCAATATGAAGGCAAGAAAGAATCCATCCAGAGAAATGCTTCGAATTCTCTCTTCAAATTTAAAGGAGAGATTAGTTCGAGAAGACTTCATTTTGTTCCAATATCCTGCGCATTCATCAATTATTCAAACATCTAATGCAACCTGAAATATTTTTCTTGCCTGAAAAAGAGAGGACTGAAGAATGCCAATTTCTGAATGAACTATGCGAATCAATATCTTTTAAAAAATGAAGTCGGCAGAAATATTTGTTCAAATATGCACGTAATAGAACTTTTATTTTGGATAGATAAGCAATGAATAATAGCAGAATTACAACTTTTAAGGAATGAATTCTCGAATTTCAAAGCATACTAATTAATAGGAGTGTTGTTGACAAAATGTAAACTAATTAAGGAACTATCAAAAAGCGCATATGTAATTTTATATTTTAACCCATGCTAAATTGTCAATTTATGACGTTCAAAAAACCTGACTACATAAATTATTAACATGTTGTATTGTATTGTATAAACCTTACTCTCTCAAAACTTTCCGATACAACATCAGGCTGGGGATGCATCGACAGTGGCACTTGATAATGAAGACCCTGCACCGAGCCGCATTTCAATGACTCAACAAAGGGTGGTAAACTGCCGCTATGCTTGAGATAGAGCGTGGACGCGGATAAACCATGACTACTAACCGCCGTACTGTTTGACACATGCGAGGAAATGATAGCGGATGGCTGTTCTATTGGGGAGGTGTGATTCTCCAGACTGGGAGGAGTGGGGAACATGCGAGATAGTTCGCTGGAAGGTATGCTGCCGCTACCCGTGCTGCTATTGATACTAGCACCAATCTGAAATCATCAATTTGCGCCAACAATGCCATATAAAGCAGAAATTTAATTTGCAATCACAATTAGTATCGAGTTATCTACGTAGATTGAATGTTTAAGGAAATGAATGACAATGGTGCTCAGAAAGAGCGCGACATTGATTGATTGATATAAAGGTATGAGAGACAAACTGTTACACTCTAACACTCACACTAGACACAATGCGGTGATGGTTATTATAGAGCGGAGTGTCATTATCAACACCGTCATCATCCTCAGAGTCAAATATGTGCGTTGGCGGTGAAACTAATCCTTTCAGCATACTGGGCAGAAGAACTTCTACAATGAAAAAAGAGATCATGTCACAAATGAGAGCAATGTGCCAAATTAACTGCATAATATGTTATTATTAATATAGTAAATAGTTTGTTTAAATATCGTACTTCCAGATTCTTCGAGAATTTGGCTGTTATTCATAGCTTGTAAATTAGTTGACAAAATAGGCTTCGTTATGTAAGGATGTTCCGTTTGCAATACTTGTTCTGAGGAATATCTTGGGATTTTTGGACAAGGCGAGCTATACAAAAAGATTTAAGGATGTTTAATGATCACCCGGTTATACCTAACCCAAATAATTTGAAAATTGTTCATTCAAATTTATTGATACGCAATGATTCTATAGAAGAGTACTCACCCATCACTATTAGACTTCACATTAGAAAGGCTATTATGCATATCCATGTCTAACCAGGATTTGAATTTGGAGCGTTCCACTTTGGATGATGATAATTGTGTACGATTTGTTTCGAGGAAGGGCAAATCTTGCAGGCATTTATCTAACCATGAATGCATCGGCTCCCGTTTATAATCAGAATCTGGAGACAATGGTGATGATAAAGGTGCGCTGGGCCGGTCTATAACTGGCGGCTTGGATAACTCATGAGTACTATATACATTCTCCACAACTCCTAGAGGAGGCCACATCAGCGGCTCCAACTGAGAACAGGAAGGCGGAACATTACGCGTGTCAGATACAGTAGGGGAACCTCCTAAACTATCATCCGCTCTTTGTGATGGAGGTATTGTATGATTTGGAATGGGTGGATAGGAATCGAATGTAGAAGATTTAGTTGTACCATTTTCTAATTGAGAAGTTGTGGTGGAGGTCGTCAACGCTAATGTATTGGTCATACTAGGAGTGCCATTGGATGCACTCGTCGTAACAGTGGCGACTGTCGTAGTGGCGGTAGAGGAGGACACCACCCCCTGTTGTTCCAGGGTGGGTGGCTGAGGACTGAGGGTGGGCATAGTTGGGTCATTGGCAGGAAGATTCGGTGGAGTACGGTTACGATCACAATTAGAGTCGACTTCATCGAGACGATCATTAGCTTGAACTAACAAATGGTTCTGGCAATGAAAGCGATGCATCTTTTGGCGACGGAGTGAAGCGGCATGATTACTGCGCCGATAAACATTCCTGCAATATACGAAATAATAAACCTGATTAGTAAGTACTATAGATGCAATAAAAATATTTACCTTTCTTAATAATGATCCAATCGATATTCGATTGTGCAGTTATTGCATTGAATGAAATAGTAGCAATTTTAAGTAATTTCGTGCATCATACGAAGCTCACAATATGAATAAAGCATCTCAAATTGTATAATGAAAATGTCGGAGACGTGTGTCTATCAAACTTCACTGATTGAAAAATTGAGACAGGAACCATGATGATACATGACTATATACAACATGACATGATCAACCCACCCACGCAACAATCAAAATGCAATCGATTTAACAGTTATGAGCCCAACAAGGTAGCGAATAGAAGAGTAAGAATAAATCCATTATCAGCTGAATTAGTATAAATAGATGCTCATATTACACATCATCATCATATCATATTAAGATAATATGTATTCATTGATCGCTTATCAATCTATGGGAGAATAAAAGGCAACAGTTGTTTTATCCATGCGATGCGATGCGATGCGCATATATCTATCTATCTATGTATAGTATAGTACAGCACTAGTAAAACGGAGCGCTATTAATCATTATTATTGATTCACTTTCATGTGCAATTAATTTTAAATTGAATTTACACTGATTAAAGACAAATGTAACGTAAATTGTTCTTATTATTATTTGAACCTCACCTTCTGCATCGACAGTCGGCTTTACAGGATGGAATGTTGTAGCTGAATGGATTTCTGCTGCCACAGACAATGTCTGATCCGCAATCTTTGCCTTGACTTTCACTGCAATGAAACATAATATGAAAATTGAGCCGGGTACTATTAAATTAATGGTACAGTGGATGACAACAAGATATTAATTATTCCGCCCTTCCATTTAGTAGAAACAACTTCACTATCAGGTCATCAAGAGACAGACAGACAGACAGCCAGTTGTTATCGCATTCGATCAACAACAAAACATTTGTGGAAACAAATTTGTGTACTTATAAGTAATAAATCAAGAAACACTTATCCTTAAATGCCTGGCTGATTTAACTTACTTAACAATAACGTCCTTTGAATCCACCAAAGTGTGATGGATTCTAGACATACGATGATCAAATTTCGAGAAATATTAATTTTATGCCTTTAGTTTTAGCTGATTACATTTTACAGCATTTTCCATGGAAATTCACATTACCGTCATAAACTTCAGATTGTCATTGGCAATAATAGGCAGTAATAAATTTCCTTACAATTTCACAATTAGAAGGCGAAATTTCAAAGCGTACAAAATAAAGATAACAATGACTATACGTGAATAAATGAATTTTGACATCAAAATAAAATTGACTTTACCTTTTAAGCGGAATGCAGGCATCCTGTTGAATACGTTGAATGGCCCGCTGACCCATGTAAGAATTAAAATTTTTGGCGCTACGAAGTGGAGTTGAATCTAACTTAGGCTTTTCTCTAGAATTTGATCTTTCAGTAACAAGATATTCTTTCACAGATTCGGATAGATCAGAATCGATCACCAATATCAAGCAGGAAGGGTATCGCAATCGATAGCCACCTTATAGAAAAAAAATTATAATTTTTGATTTATTAATTACAAGAATAAAAGACATTTCATTTTTGTCGCCTATATTCTTCAAGTTTACTAAAACTTTAAGCAATGTGTAACTACTAACTCACAACATATAACTTCAACTAGTTTCGGTGGTACATGAGATTTGTCCTCCGAATTTGTAGACTCCTGCGAGGTTTCTTCAAATTTTAGAGGGAAAAACCGCATCCACGAATTGATTAGTTTTCTGGTGTCGAACTCTTTTTCATCGAATGAAACACCAGTTAATTGAGCCTCCAAACCATAAGGCGAAAGAACCACTGAAAATATCACAGAACAACCATTAAAATATAAAATTTCTATTCAATATTCTTTATCAAACGTAATGGATAAACGACTGAGAAGAGAGATTCGCTCACCAGGCATTTGTACTTGTCTTTTATTACACACGTCAAGATGGTAAGACCTCAATGCAATAACTGGAGATAATTGGCGAACATCAAGACTTGCGCAAACAGTGCTTTCACCATGTAGGAAAAAGGAGAAACTAATGCTGTACTGAGTGCTAAAATGAACGGTATTGCATAATAGATGTGATACAATATAAGAAGTAAAAATACCATTTAAATTGTGTAATTGGAAAAAATAAAAACTTACTTTTTACATTCCACTAAAGCTTTTCTATAGGGCTGTAAAAACCATTTGCCAATTCGCACAAATCCCTTCTTCATCAAACATCTATAATAACGAGAATTCACATGCCGTGTATTAAAATAAAATGATATGTTTCAAGACATAAAAAATACTAATTTAGGAATGAACTAAATAATTTACCTTTCTAGAACATTATGGAGTGCTTTAAATAGCATGGTACGACACTCATATGTAAGGCCTTGTCCCCAATTACCAGTATCAATTAATTTTAAGCCAGCAACAAGATCCGAAGATGGCTCAATGTTTCCATACCAAAATAGCCACAAAACTTTACTGAAATTGTTGTAAATATATGGTTTGGAGTAGTCTGTTTCATCACTGGGAACTCGAGTCCAAGTGCATAACATATTCTCATCTTGTATTCTTGAATATGCTTTGAATATAGGGTCTTCTAAAGGATCATTGTAGTGTTTATTTCTCTCTAGGCCATAAATGCGATAGTTAATGTCACCAAAATCAGTCTGAAATAATGATATGTTAATAAAGTAGAAAGTCCAACATAATTATTATTATTCTCTTAATATCAAGTTAACCTATAACTCAAAACTTTCTTTTGTATTTCTTTTTTAAAAGCTAATTTTGAGAGAAGAAACTTAATTTCATACAAAATATTTAAAGAAATTTCCATGCTTGTAATTTTGTTTCTTATTTTTACATTACAAAGTAATTTTAGCTTAATAAATAATTCTGTATAAACCAACTCCTCTCTACCAATTGGTCACCAGTGAGAGCCAACTCACCAACTTATTACTGGAGACAATTTGTCTTATCAATATACCTTGCCTAATAATGTTTATAATGAATATTCAATTTGAAACTTGTTTGATTAAATCCTAAATTAAATATGGTACAATATAGTACAAATGACCATGCATCTGATATTATCTTATTTTACATGAGATGAAATTTTTATATACATAATAACTAAATCAAATTTCTCAATAGAATAGAGCAGTAAGAATTATTCATTACATTAATAGAAAATAAAGTATTGTCTAGTATATGGAGCAAAATTTGAAATTCTTCTAAATTCTAAGTACAGACCATACCAAATAATTTGAAAATCAATCTAGCCCCTAGTAAAGGAACTTTTTTATTACTAAATTCAATATACTAGGAAAATTTTATGTATGGAACATTTATCAAATTCTATTGAAACTACAAAAGGACACAATGACTGGTAATGTTTTAGTAATAACTGAATTCTTTTTATCATAAAAATGTGCTTTGAATTACAAAAAAGGAATAATAATCAAGCTACTATAAGAAAAAAAATGCTTTTGATATATTGTTGTTATCTACAGTTGTTAATAATATAGGCTTGAGACCATCTTAAACTAAATCAACCTAACAATTAATTAGAATCCCTAACTGGTTGTTTTAACATTGATATTTTTACTATAGTATTTCTAGGTCAAGTGGCAGTTATGCTCAATTAATTGTTTAGGTCAGATAAATCCCTGATATATACATAATTATATACACAAATCAAAACAAGCCATTAAATTAAATTTAGATTAATGTAGGTGGTACCATACACAATGGTCCTATTATATATAGCAAAAGCTCTTACTATGAATTATTGTTAAATTAAACTGGTGGTTTAGATTATTTCAAGTTTTAATAAATATAGGAAGTTTGATTTTTTGGATTAAATATATAATCTGTAAAATTATTTATAATCTAAATTGTAATTTAGATTAAATGAATTCTAATCAAATGACCAAAATTTAATATGAAGATAATTCATTAACAAATAAGTATGTATTAGGATATAATTAATCGGGTTCCCAGCAAAAAGTTGTAATTATTAAAGAGTCGTACTGAAAAATTCATAAAGAAAATGTCATTTTTTATTACAAAATAAAGTTGTAATGAAAATAGAGTATGATTGTCATTACATAGATACAATTTTTCATTAATACATTTTCTGTATGACTTTTCATGAATTATGTCTTTTCCATTACAACTTTCTAAAATTTACAACTTTTCACTATGGATCCTAATTAATCTATATAATATCAAATTTTATCTTAAAATGTAAAATTTAGTTCTTAAGTATCTATGGTAGCTAATAATTGCTGTAAATTAAGTATAGTACTTTTACAAATTCTTTTTGAATTTGTTAAAAATTCAAAATTTCAAGTTGCAAACCAGATCAATTGCTATAGAGCAAAAGTTAACAACTTGCCTGGTCTGATTCCTCTATCAGATAGATATAAATATATCACTATCAGAGGTTGATAAGTGAGTATAGTTTAGTAAATTTGTATTTAAATCAATAACTTATTAACTAATAAGTAGTTGGCAACTGATTCGGTTGTTAACTTTACTTCAACATAAACATTAATTAAAATGTAGCATATAAAATTGGTGTATGGTTTAAATAGCAAAAATCATGAGGCAATCAAAATTTTCATGATAGATAGCATTCACAGCTTACTAGGCAATTGTAATTCTATAGTTCAGAATTCATGTTTGTTTGTTTGTAATTGGTTGCTACATAGTTTGCATGATAACAATCCATCTCAGTGAGATAAGCACAAATGTAAGACTCCTTTGTTTGAATGTTAAAAAAACAATATTTATAACCTAATATATATTTCACTAAAATAACTAAATCAAATGAAGTAAAATGACTTGCTTTTATTCATTACTCAAGTGACAGTTACCATTTTTGATATTGATAAATTTTGAATTTAATATGGATGATCATATATTGTATAAAAATAAGGGATGTAAAATTTTTATATAAAAAGCAAACAATGTATAATTTGATTCTTTAGATGACATACCAAAGCAAATAAATTAGTATAGCAGTCTTCAAGGGAACATCCGTTTCCACTTGTAGTCTGATTTTGGTTAGCCATTATACATGGAGGTTTTTATTTAAATCATTTTTTGATTAACGACAAACAATAAATTTATCTAGAAAATATCATGGCATTCGCCATTGTAGTAGCAATTCTAAAGCCTATTTCCGCCAAACTTAGTAGATTTCATTAAACAATAAATATATTTGACGTAAGGAATATTTATTGTTTTTTCATCCCACAAAAACTATTCTTCATATTTTAATGATTAAAATATTTATAAAAAATTATTATGACATGTTATTATGTAATATTTTTTTGAATTCTTAAATTTTAATTTAGTCTTTCATGTATCTTTCCAGGACAACATGTTCGAAAACATATATATTGATCAACTCATAGAGTAATTATTACTCTTTGGATCAACTGACTTGTGTAACACATCTGAAATCAAAGAATATAACACATAACAAAGGGTGTATGAATAATAGGAAAGTAAATGCTTTTAGGCCGACTTCTATAAGAAAACTCAAGAAAACTTCAAGAAATTCATTGTGAATTCATCTCGTTCAAGATTATGAGATTTTCATTATCAGGAAGCTATATAATGAAAATTATATGAATGATTTTTTTGAAGTAATTATATTAAAAGTAGTACCTAAAAAGTAAATGCCTGTTAGGCCCTATTCGCTCACGAAAAAAATCAAGAATTTTCAGGGCGAATGGATTTTTTTCAACAAATTTAATGATGTT
>JAYMFX010173096.1:0-11518 GCA_036784945.1 Monocelis spectator | reverse complement strand
TATGGCATTCATTTCATTCAACGCCTTGTTCTAAACAGCCATATTGTTTACATGAGAGAAGGTGGCAATCTCAGTTTTAAAGATTTCTGTTTGGAAATTATCAACCACCTCCTTACTTCTACTGGCCGTGGACGTGTAAGAAAACCAGCTCTACGTCGTTTGCAACCAGATATCCGACTACATTTAGCTGATGAAAACCAAGGAGCAAATATGCACCTTCCAGCACGTCTTCCACCACGTCCAAACAGACAAAGACCAACACGGATATGTCGCATGTGCAGTAGGAATGGAATTCAGCGGAAAGAAACAGTGTTTGTTTGTAATGCATGCCCTGAACAACCAGGCCTCTGTGCAGAGCCATGTTTTCGGTTATTTCATCAGGCATTGAATCAATAATTATGCATACATACAGTTTAATTTTATAAATACATGTACGTCTATTTACATTCAGTTTAATTTTATAAATACATAAATTCATTATTATCTACATAGTTTAATTTTATAAATGATGATGAATCTTCTAGCTTTAGTCTAACTTGTGACTGTAATGTGCGCAGTAGGTGCCTACCTGATTCTCAAATGTCCAATAGTAAAAAACTGCATTTATGCTACCCCGAGCTGTGCTCGGGGTAGCATGGAAAGGGTTAAGGAAAAAAATATGGATGATCTTCAAATTAAATTGGTTTTGGATGAAGTTTATTCTTCTGATATTTTAATGACATTGCACTTTGATAAAGGAGTTTTTCGCTTTGATTTTTCTAGAAACATAATGCAACATGTGCAACATAATGAGGCACTATTTAGGAAAAAACTTGAAAGATCAGGATTGTTATTTCCATGTCATTCCTATTGATATGTCCATAAAAGAGGGATAAAAATTATTCGTTTGCTCAAAGCTCTATGGTTTCTCATAATTCAATTTTGTTAAAAGACTATAAAGATGTTAGTTATGTAAAGGGGTTAGAAAATGAAATTTTCATTATAGTTCTTTCAGAGAAAAACGCCATGAACAGAAGATATTTGGGTTTTTTCATAATTGGGCAAATACATCTTAAACATAGATCCAGTTGCCATCGAATGTAATTGGCAATGTTGTGTAAAAGTGTTGATGTTGAACATTTTGGTTTAGATACCATATTGCAGCCTGATGGTGAAGATATAGAAGGTTAGACACATAGGGGTTTTTTAGAGGATGTAGCTGTTGTTGACTCAACTCCATCGCATAGTACTCAACTTGCTCCATTTTATTTCCCCAAAGATGTCTTGAAATCCCCGCTAAGTGATGTATGTGATTTGGTAGATATGTCATTCAAATAATTAAATCGATGCTTAAATTACTTGAGAGCTTAATCTTTAATTGTAGATGCCTTTTCAATCCCATGATTGGTCAAGTAATATCGATGTCACTCTGCCCTCACATTTGGTTAATGACATAAAATCTGCATATGTTCTCCCATCAACTTTTAGAAAGATAATAACAGTAATTCATGATATGATTTCTCTTTTTTCAAGAATCCCAAGATGCAGTGTAATTCGTTCAGTCGCAGTCGTTCAAATAATGTTTACAAAATTATTTTTTATGTATGACACAATTTTTTTATCTAGAAGCGAAACAATTACGCCACTCAATTGTTTTTACTGCCTTTGACTTCCAGAGGACCATTACTGCTCAACCAGAGAAGACATTTTTGGATGAAATGGCCCAGTCATTTCCATTGCAGCGCAGAGATATTCCGTTTCCTGGTTAGATAATGGCCAACATTTATTAAGAGTAGTAATTAATGAATGACCGTTTCTTCCCAGGCAAGAATATCTCTTGCAGCATTTTAAAGGACTGGTGCAGTGGGATGCCTTAGAAAAATCATCAAAGCATTTTGAGGATGTCTCACTGTCTGTTGTAGACTTCTTCAATACGGAGCGTTGGTAAGTGAATAATTTTACTGTCGATTTAATGTAAATAACACAAAATGAATAAAAGTGACTAGCAAAACATTTTATTCTCATTATTGTTGGAGCGATTTTGCGAAGGAGACTCTAGAGAGATTTATTCGAACATGGAGGATTGTCGACCGTTAGGCAAACATATCATGGGTTACCTAAATTAACCGAAAAGGCTACTGAATATAAACAACACTTTTTTCAACACTTTTTCTTATAAATTTGTATTTCAGCTCCAATGATATTACAACAGTGCTGAAGAAGGACACCGGGGCAGGCAAGAAGTTTCTCCTTATCCTACCGCTGTACTTTGGAGAAGAGTCAGGCTATCTTGAATATCATCCTGGATGAAACATGCCTTTATCAACATATTTTTGTATACCAGTTCGATGAGCGATATTTGGTTGGCGTGGAAGGCATGGCTTTTAAGCCTATATCCAACTCTATGTCAGAATGTCTGGCAAGTTTTTTCAGTATTATGAAACTTCATTTCCAAACACATGGAAATATTACTAAGATAAATTATAGTTTTTTTAAATAGTTATAAATCACAATTTTCCTCATTTAAAGGTTACCAGGCCTGTCAACTGTCCCGGTTAAGTCGGAAAATGTCCCGGTTTTCTAACATTCTAGAGTTATATTTTTTAGTCTATGTTTTAACCGTTTTGTGAACATTGCAAAAAAGATTTAAATTTAATATCCTTGAAATCTTAAAATACTCTCCAAGTTGTGACAAAAAATTATGTAGGCAATTATAACGAATAAAGTATGAAAGAATTATAACGATATTTGAGTGATTGTGTTGCCGTAAAGAAAATTACATTGTCAATAATTGTGTATTTGGTATCTACATAAGTTAATATATACAAAGTGTACAAGAAAAGCAAAGTTAGAGACTTCAGTAAACTAAGTTCGGTTGCAGAAATGTTGCGAGAACCATATATAATAATAATAACTCTATTTGGACAAAAATCGAGGGAATAGTAAGGACACTCTTAGAGGATGATGTCATGGTAAGCTATATAGGTGTCAATGTTACTGTGGTTGCAGGAATGTTGTGAGAGCTATTACTATCTATAACTGTTATCTATTTTCAGAACATATTGAAATGGCTAGTACAGCGAAGAAAAGGAAAACGTCTTTTCGAAAAACTTATGAATTCAGTACCATAAAGGAGTCGACTAAAAGCGAAAACCCTGCATTCTGCACAGCCTGCTCGGTCGTCCACTTCGTATTAAGATAGTGTATAATTAATTATAATATTTATGATTCTCGCCATATAACTCAATGCTATCAGCGTTAGTTTTAAGTTAGTCATGCTTAATACGTACTGCACCTACTTAAATTCTTCATTTTCACAAATTTTTTGTTCTAACAATAGTCAAAATTATTCCGTATGCGATTCCCATTGTACGAATTATCCTTAAATATACGATTTACATATTGTTATTATTATGTGTGTACCTACATATATCTATGTTTAATGTTACAAAAATGTATATGTTATCTATATGATATGTATCTATCTCTTGGAGGAATTTTCAATTCTGGTATTTTGAATTACTTTTGAAAACTTTTGTCCTGGTTTTTCGACTTAGGAGGTTGGCAGGCCTGGGTTATGATAATCACACAAACTCTTGTAAATCTGTTTCTGTTTCTGCTCTCAATGGCATTGCAGGTTTTAAAGAAGGTTTTAATAAGAAGGTATTAAGATGCTGTAGATCTTGCAATTCAACTCATGAAGACATGAAAGCATATTCTGTTAAAGCGCAATGTACTCTTCGATCAGAATCCGAACATATGTAACGACTCATAGATCTTGAAAGAGTGCTCAATAAAGAAGATATACGAATATTTTCACTATGCTTGTCTCCCGTTGTTACTCCTCAATTCATCATTTATCTTAGACAGTTGATACAGAGGCATCACAATTTGTATGCTGTTTCATCCCAATAATTTTATTCCTAAGTTACATTTTCTGTTGCATTACCCTTCTCAGGCGATCAACTTTGGACCACTTCGGAATCGTATGTGCTTAGCATTTGAAAGAAGGCATCAGGTCATCAAAAATGTTCGTCATTTTAACTTTAGAAACATTCCTATTTCAGCAAGTAAAGATATCGTTTATCACATGGCTTTAAGTTTCTATGATTTATGTGGCAACATCAAAATTAATATTTTTTCTTCTGTTGATGCTGTTATGCTTAACAAAAATGAAATCAAAAGATTTACAATTAATGGCATCCGCTATGAACCAGGCTCAATTATCCAACTTTTTTCACAGTCAGTCAACTCAGTTCAGTCAGCATGACAATTACATCCAACCAATTTATTTTCCTTATGATCCCTCCATATAGAATCTATAATGTTGTAATTATCTATATACCATAATTTATAACTTTTATCATAATCTAATCTACAGAAAATTACTGAACATATGGGTGTATGCCACAATCATTGGCCTCTAGGAGCTGCGATGTAGAAAATAAGACTATTTGAAAGACCTACCCACATCAATATTTGAAGGAATCAGCAGTTCTTGTAGCAAACAAATTAAAGCAAGTGAATTCAATTAATGATTTATTGTAAATCATTCAATATTTAAAATGAGCTGCTGAATGTTGATTTTTCTTTAAAAAATAGTTTTCCACATCAATTCTCTGATTATGACATATTGTACTACAAGCATTTGACTGTATTTGTTTTATTATGAATAAAAAGTACAATTTTGTTATGATAATTCGTTTTAGGACCTTTTATTAATCGGCCCTATTAACTTTTTACCAGTATTCCTGAGTCTAACGTCCGGAATATGAATTAATATTTTAACTATAATTTCGTTGTCCATGGTGAATCTAGAGCAATGAAAATGAAAAAATGAAAAATGATAAAACTAGTGAAGTGGTCTCCATTATACTACATCCAGGATCTCTCTTGATGATGGGTAGTAAAATTAATGAAAACTGGACTCACTCTGTACCCAACTGGAAAGAAATCAAAACTTAACTTAACTTTTCGTCTGATTTATAACACCCAACCAAGTACACAGGAACATCATGCCTACTACAAATGACCAATCATCCAACCCAAATCAAGGAACTAACTGTCTCAATGGCTCTGCTCAAAGAAGAAATTTCTCAAAATTCTAAATTTCCCAAAACTACAAAAAATGAAGTCAATATTAAAATTGTCATTCACAATTATCCTGAAGCAGATGATTCATCTAAAGCTACCATTCTTAGATTCATAAATAATCACATTAACGAAGCTGATAAAGTAAGGCCTTATACTGACTGTAAGATACTGACTCACTATCAACCAAAATTCTTAAAGCAAAAAGCAGCCTATTCATTGTTAAAGACTTTCTATCCAAAGAAGCATTGGCATTAAAAAAGCAGGCTTATTTCCATATACAAAAAAATGCTTTGAGAAGTTTTACACTAATCCTAATTCTCCTCTCAAGCACCCGGAATGGTTGAAAAGTGAAATGGTATCCATACAGGAGAATGGGAACACTTAGTATTCAAACTTCCTGCATCATGATGCCTAATAAATACAACCAACCATAGAATCTGGCCGCCCAACACAAAAAAATGTTCTTCATATTGCAATGATTAAATATTTTTAAGGTGACACTCATCGATGTAAGACTGATTTGCAAGATCTATCCCGCTGGATCGAATGGAAATACAATCAAGGATTACGCCAATCAAGTTGGCCATGATTTCTCTAAATGAATTTGCAGAGCGCAGGATACATTTGTCGAAACAATTGGCAATACACATAGTATGAGCATGTAGTTATGCTCGATTTGGCAGAAGAAGTCGTGCCATCATTGCATTGAATTCAAAGAATAGACAAGAAAATTTGGGAAACAAACATTTGAGCAGCGGAATTTAAGAAGTAAGTTGTTAAACTGCAAGCTTTGCAAAAGATACATAAGTTAATTTACTTCATCATATCTCACTCCCATTTCAGATTCTCTAAATAAAGTGTACTTAGGAGAGCAAGTCATTCCTTCAGAGCAAAAAGGTTTTCACTCTGGACTGTCTAATTCAAAAAAGGGGTCATGTTGATCAAGTTGGTGTTGGTTTGCCTCATTATGGGACAATCCATAATAAGAAAACTATTACAAGTTACATTTTAAGTCCTGATACTTTTTATGCAGAGTGTCATACAAGTAAGTTTCATAATTATTATAATTTTAAATCTATAATTCAGGTTCTTGAAGTCATCTGCTTATGAGCAAGTCACCAAAAGAGTTAATGTCAATAAATGTTGAAGATGAAACATTATGTCTACCTCTAATGAGTCATAATCCTGAGGAGACAGCTATTTAAACAATTACCAAATTGAAAAATTGTCAGAGAGAGATGTCTATACTTTTCGACTTGAATTTCGCAGTTTCTTAGTTGCAATTGTGAAAAAGTTACAAAATAAATCTCCATTAAATATGCAAGTGGTGGTTGATCTTCCTTGTATTTTACTATCTTCACTTGTTTCTTTACTTCCTGAATCATCCGAACAATTTGGCAGAATTGTGTCACATGTGAAGGTGAGTTATATTATTGGTTTAAACTAAACTTTTGAACATATGATTAAATTATGTAATTATTCAATATTCATTACAATATTTAATTTGTTATTTGTTTAGTAATAAAGAATCAGTATAGAGCCATCCGAGAAAAACTGAGATCAGATTTTGTTGAGCAGGGTTTATCAATGTGTTTTTTCCAAAGTGATCGTCTTGATGAGTATTACTTTGAAAGACTCTCTGGTAATACAGATTTTCAGCAGCAGTTATGGATGAAGATGAAATAGATGAAGTAGCTAAGGAAGAGATGACTCATCTTAAGACAAAGAAAGGGAGATTTAAATTTTGAAATTGAACAACTTCAAAAAGAGATAAGACTCTTTATGTGACTTGAGTCTAAAGATCTAAAAAAACAATTAGTTCAATTGAAGGCTTGTAGAGAAGCAATTGTTAAGAGATCCAAGGATCTTGAGGAAACTAAGACTTCGATTGCAGTGATGAAATGAGTTTTCAAACTCATACATTACTAACATAAAACATTTATATACTTTATCTTATGCCCTCAAAGGCTTTGCATCATGTTATCTCATATTGTATTACTGTAAATAAAATAAAATAGTACCTACATGTATGTATATGGTTTTATATGAAATCTAGGTCCTTAACAGTATTCCAAAGTCCTTAAAGGACCTTACCTAAATCCTGTATCAAATAAATCAGACTTTTTATATTGAAAAATTAAAGATCTTGCTTTCTTAAGTTATGTTTGATTACTTTTTACTTTTAAAGAAACCTATAAATTATCAAAGGTATTTTACTTTGTTTATTCTTCATTCATTATCGCAATATTATTTAAAATTGTGTATTAGGTAGTTAGTAAAATAATCCTATAAATACTTTTATTTTTAGTTTAAAAATGTCAAAAGGTTCCAAGAAAGACTGTTTTCAAGGGTAACTGGATTGGTCAACTAGATGCAAAGCGATGGCTAACAAAGTGAGAAACAGAAACCATGTACAGTATGCATGTCTGTTTTAGACATTTCAAACGAGGGCATCCATATACTCAAAAATCACATGAAAACTTCTAAACACACTGTAAGTATGTAGCTATACATTTTAATATCTAACATAATAATTCAAATTTATTATTTCCACAGACAAACAATTACAGAAGGCACAGGCGGAATGCATAGCCAGAGAACTGGAAGTGCAAGAATCTATAAAGAGACTCCATGCATCTGCCACAGCTGTGAAGAATTTAATTCATGACAAAGAATCACTCAACACCAGCAAAGAAGTGGCTGTGAAGGATTCAATTGAAGAGCACTTAAACATGCTGCTCAAGACATACTTTTCAAGACTATTTCAAAAGCATACTTTAAAAGTTGCTAAAAATATTAAAAAAATAATCTGTTCACATAAAAACTATTATAACAATATCATTCATATACTCTCTATGTATTTTAATATGCACTTGCTAAAAATAAAATCTGTTTATTGGATTACAATTTTTTCAACCTCCTGTGATTTTTTTAAAGATTAAACCACTGGTAACCCTGTTAATATCATGTAATGCTTAATTAATTCACAAAATAGGTTATAATTAGAAATGTTCCAAAGCCATGCATTAATTGCTGTGAATGATTTAAATTGATAGCCTAAGTATGTACATACATATGTATAACAATATATTTAATGTATATGGGTAAAAGCCACCTGTTGTTCCAATTTATTAAAGAAGGGAATTTTGAATATTGAATGTAAATAAAATGACAATGTTGCTAAATACACATGTCCAAATTGATTATTATCAACATTCAGGCCCATCAATTAAATATTCTAATCAAATCAAATATTTGCTAAGATTTTAGTTAATCTATTAACATTAGGACTCTAACATATAAGAAAGCAAAATTAATCATGTAATATTGTATGTTTCTCATTTTAGGACTAATCCTCTTTTCACGAGGGCAAGATTGGTAAACTACACAAGTTAGTGATTATCAGAATTTCATGCGCATGCATGTTTAGTTAATCTGACTGGAAATAAAATGCTATCTCTTATTTAAATATTGGATTATGCTTCAATGACATGAGTTTTTCTGTGATGGATCCATCTTATTAACTAAAACATAATCTAGATTTATATTTATACATCACTTGATTTTGATTTGCAAATTATGTATATATTTATAAATAATGATTATTATTATATAGGTATGTTGTGTATTGTGTGTTGTGATTTTAACAGTATAGGACAAAAGAAAAAACTCATTTAACATAACACACAATGTTATCAGAAGAAAATATAGATGCATTATTGAAACATTGAAAAGATAGGTACTTATATATCCCCTTGACTAACTAAAATATGTGACAGTTAATCATATGACATTAAAGAAAATGAAAATGAATGGAAAAATTTGCAGCATATATTTTAATTTGTATTATATTATGAATCATAATATAAAAGAAAATTACGCTGTCAATACCAATATAGCTTTGTGAGAAGTACAATTTAATTGATTAATTGGTGAGAGAGCTAGATGGTTCGGCAAAGTGAAAAAAATTAGTTAATTTAACTTTCCATTAAAACAAGATAAAAAAAATTTCAAATGAAAAAAGTATATAGTACTTTATGGTAAAATTTAATAAAATATAAAACATATAATATTCTCCATTCTAGTAAAGAGATACATTTTCCAAAGATTAGTTAAAGTATTAAGAGAGTACCAAATCAAAAATAATGTAAGATTGCTTTACATTTATAGTGTTTAATTTTAATTTTGAGTGTTTTACTCCTCTACATTATTTTGCCATAACAACTAAAAACTCTATTTTATTTTAAATTAATTTGCTGCGTTTTATTTTTGTTGATAAATTTTATTATCTTGGCTCGATTACGATGGCTCGTAAAGCATTCAAATGCTGCATTGAAATTTCAATAAACAAAGTAATTTTTAAAAATACTTGAATTAAATTTTCATTCAATACCTAGAAAAACTTAAAAAATCTAAAACAGGTTTACATGATTAATAATTTTATCTGAAAAGAAATAATTTTTACTAAAATATGTAATTTCTAAACAGGTTTGATTTGATTCAATTTAAAATTATTCTTATCTATAAAAAAATGTATGCCTTGCTTGGAATGTCTAAAGAAGATGTTTGACTATATTTGGAAACTATTTGGTTTGGTTATATAAACAAGTTATATTTATATGTTAGAGTCATTCAATCAACCCAATTTTGATTTTGATATAAATTTTATCTTTTAGTCTCTAATACCAAAGAGATTTGATTAGTTATATTACTAAATTACTAAATTTCAATATTTTTTAACTATAACCTGATTTTTTTATTTTATGAATTCCCACACATGAATATATATTAATAAATTTATAAAACTTAAAACAAAGTTTCATATGATAAATCTTAGATGGCCTATATTTTAAATCATATGCCTAAATTTTAATATTTTTTAACTAACCTAATGTTTTATAGAATCCCGTTTTATATTATGAATTCCACCACATGAATTATTATATAGCCTAATAAAGTTATTAAAAGCTTTTCTTTACTTGCTTTTATATAATCAAATCCCACAAATTTAAGATATTAATTTATATTATTAAAATTTTGCTTTTAAAGATGATATTATTAAGATTATAAAGATTAATTATACTATATTAGAACTTTTAAGATTATATTAATGGAAATTTAGCTCAATATAATGTCATTTTTAATATAAAAACTTTAGTATTTACATATTTTCTTAATATAGATATTTTGGGAATCATATTAAAAACAAATGGTTTGGCTAATATTTAAAAATAATAAAGTTTTCCTATTTTTTTATGTATTGTAATTTAATGGGTTTTTTCATGCAAGTTTATTTGTAAATTTTCTGTCTAATCAAACTTTTTATAAGACACTTTGTACTTTTGAAAGTATTGATTTGTTAAAGATAAGTTATTGCCCTCTCTTATAATCAATACTTTTTTCAGTAATTGCTATTGAATTTAATTAATGTTTCTTAAAAAATGTAATTTTTTAAGCTTTCATAACCAATCTTATTTATTGCTACAAGTGACACAAATCAAGTTGATGTAAATTAATTAATTGTTTTAGATTGATTCACCTGGAACATGGCTCAAAAGTCGAGATGAAGTCTATGTATGCATCAATTTATTTGGGCAAGCTCAGAGGACTCGCTATGTTGAACCAGTTTTTCCATTAAGATTTAATCAAATTTTCCCATATGAAAAGGTAGAATTTTGCCAATTAAATGAATTTGTCAATCACTATTAATTAAGCATACTTAATTAATCATGCCTGAAAATTTTAAAATTACAAAGATTATTTCTTCCATCTGCATGATTGCAAGAGAAAATTGTAGTTCTATTATTAATTTTATATATATTTACCAAAATACATATGCATAATTGTATAATTAAACATATATTATTTATTTCATTATAGACATTCTGGAATGCAATTGATCCACAAGATGTTACTGAGCTGCTTGAAAGTATTATTTGACTTTATACCTAATTTATTTTTATTTTATCGAATTTCATACAGAATTATATGGTCAATGTCTATGAATCTATTAGCGTGATTTCTATTGCAAAATACAGACTAAAGCTACAGATATAAGCAAAGCAAATATGGTATTATGATGAAGGCAACATTACTTATATATCCTATAAAGACTGTTTACATATATTATACAAAAAGCAGAGCATATCTTTTTAAACTGTCCGTTAAGTAAAGTTTAAACTTTTCGTGTTCATTTTTCTATACAATACTAACAGTAGATGTAAATCCCTACCATTTTGATATTTGGTTGCATTTATATTCAACATCTGACTCCGATACAAAATTCTTTAGTTTTTAAGCATTGTAAAGACACCAATTTAGAAACTTTAAAAACACAGTAGAGTAAGATTATTTGAATAATAAAAAAAATATTCCGCTGAACCGGATTTGAACCAGTGACCTAAGGATATCTGCTTCTACTACAGTCCTCCGCTCTACCAACTGA